>CM045462.1:1775021-1822652 GCA_024666655.1 Dascyllus trimaculatus | reverse complement strand
TGTTATCTTCTTGCAGTTCTTCGCTGTCTTGTTCCTGCAGTCCGTGGCTGTTTTCTTCCTGCAATTCTTGGCTGTTTTCTTCTTGCAGTCCTGGGCTGCAGTGCGTCTGCTTTTCCTTCCTGCTGTTCTCTGCTGTTCTCTTCCTGTAGTTTTTCAGGTTTTTCTTCCTGAAGTTCTTTGGTGTCTTCTTCCTGCAGTCCTTGGATGTTTTTCTCCCTGCAGTTCTTTCCAAGAGTACCTGGCTGCAGACCTCCACTGTGAGGTCGCTTCCGCCGCAGACCTCCACTGTGAGGACACCTCCACTGTCAGGACAGGACGTAACGGGTAAAAAAACAGAGAAATACATTTTAAGCGTCCAGTCCGGTAGGTGGCGGTAACGCATGTAAAGTTGGTTTGGTAACCGCTAATTAAATCAAAAGAAGAAGCAGCCATTTAACGAGTGGATGTGGCCGTTTCTCAATATACGTACTTGTCCATGGTACGATCGTGACTGTGACACAAAATTTAGTTCAAAGATTATTTGAGGCAATAAAGTGGTTGTATAAACATCAAATCTGTGGTCAATTTATCAAGATAAATTCTGCTTAAAAATTGACTCCAACGATGTCGGAGATGTGAGTGTCCCCGTTAGACAGCTACTACCGGGCGGTCAGCGCTCACAGCTCCCCGCTGACAGCAGCCTTAACTCGGCTAGACTTTCTGAAATCTGCCGCTGGCTCTGACGGTTCTGTAGCAGGATAGAAGTAGTTTTACGGGAATCTAACGGTCACACTTTTGTTATTTAATGTCCCCGGTCGCCGACTTTGTCATTATATTAGTAATTACTGTGTTGTCTTCATTACCTGTAGTACGTCTTTGTTCTATTCTTATGGCTGTAACTGTGCATTAAAAATAACATTTAAGGATTATTCTGTTAGCAGGAATAAAACTCACAAAGGGGCTCATTATCAAGTTTAATATATAAATTAAAACGATATATACTGTAGACAATGGTCTAGTTGATTTTACGTTGTATTGCTAATGCATTAGCAATACTGCGCGATTTTATTTTGTAATGCATCCGTGCATTTCCTGTCCTCACAGTGGAGGTGTCCTCACAGTGGAGGTCTGCGGCGGAAGCGACCTCACAGTGGAGGTCTGCAGCCAGGTGCCTCTCGTTCTTTCCTGAGTTCTTCCTGCATTTCTTCAGGTTTTTCTTTCTACAGGTCTTTGTTATTTTCTTCCTTTGGATCTTCAGATTTCTATTCCTGCAGTTACTGGCTGTCTTCTACCTGCAGTTCTCCACTTTGTTCTCCCTGCAATTCTTAAGGTGTTTCGACCTGCAGTTCTTGGCTGTTTTCTTCCTGCCGTTCTCTGCTGTTTTCTTCCTGCAGTTCTTCGGGTGTTTTGTCTTCTTGCAGTTTGTGGCTGTTTTCTTGCTAAAGTTCTTTGCTCTCTTCTTCCTGCAGTTCTTGGATGTTTTCTTCCTGCAGTTCTTCATGTTTGTCAGCCAGCCATCCTTGGTTGTTTTCTTTCTGCAGTTCTTCATGTTTTTCTTCCTGCAGTTCTTGACTATCTTCTGTCGTGTTTGTGTGGTGGGTTCTTCATGAACAACACGTATTTACCTGAAGGAAAGATCTTTATGAGCGTGGTCAGATTCATTCACATGTTACTGCTACTACTGTCGGTATTACTACAATGCTTTCAGCTCATACACACTGTGCATGCTCTGACTACTAAGGTAGCTCATAAGGGTAGCAAGACACCTTTTGTTTTTGTCATTACATCTTTCTTTTTTTAAATGAAAGGTTTTATACTTTAATGAACAATATTTTCTATTCTTAACTCCGATGCTAAACATTCTTCACTAAATGTATGAATGTGGCGTGGTGGTGATGAAAATGGGAATGAATAGCATGTCAGAGCACGTCATTCAAACACACACTGGCTAGGATTCAGGTGGAGGTTGCGACAACGCCACCCAGGGGAATTTCACCCCTGGGACATTCACTCACTGATCGATCAAGAATCATTTAAACATTAGCAAGGCACACAGGTTCATAATCACTCGGGCAGGAGACGTGTTTCAAAAATAACAATATCTTTATTTAATTATTAGTTATTATAAATAAGGATCAAGGCATTAACATTAACACATACGGCACATCACTCTCATCTTTAGCTAATTCACACTGTAAGAAGTAATACACCGCTTAATCCTAGTCAACTCGGGCAAAGGCAGGATATTATGACTTAATGGTACAATTCTAACTGTGAGTGGAATTCATTTAATACATTTTCAGGAATGTTCTGTGGTTGTTCAATAACATCAGTCTCTTGGTTGTCCATCACTGGTTTCAACAGGTCATGATGATTGCGTCTCAGTACAGCTCCATCTTCCGTCTGAATGGTGTATGATCTTGGATGTACTTTACTCAGAACAGTTGCTTTTTGTTTCCATGTCTCTGTTTTGTCTTTGAATCTCACTTGATCTCCCGTGTGAAGTTTTGGTAGTAGTTGCATTCTTCTGTCATGACAAAACTTTTGCTTGGCTTTTTGTTGTTCTTTAAACTTTGTCACTGCTTTTCCTTCCATCATTTTGAGCAGATCTTCTTGGATTGGTAAGTCTGAGCTCAGACGACATTCCATGAGGAGGTGTGCTGGAGACATACCACATTCTAGCGGTGTTGTGTGTTATATCAGCAGGCTCTGGTAGAAGTCAGCCACACTCTCCTTTGCTTTGTACATCAGCATTTTTACAGTCTGCACTGACTTTTCGACTAGACCATTCAACTGTGGAAAGTCAGCACTTAATGTTGTATCTACAAAGTGCTGCATTTGCAAACTGGGGTCCACTGTTGGTAAAAACTTAATTCGGGACACCGTGTTGTGCAAATATGGCTTTCATGTAAGTTACAACTGCTTCTGCTGTTGTTGTTTGTAGACCTCTGGGTACAGGGAGTAGTAGTCTGTGACAACAATATAGTCTTTTCAATCACAAACAAATAAGTCAGCACCGACCTTCTGGTATGGTCTTTCTGGCACAGGGTGTGGCATCAGTGGCTCTGCAGGGTTACTTGCTCCATATTTTAGACAGACTGTGTAATTTAACACCTCATTTGTCACATCTTGATTGATCCTTGGCCAGTACATCACCTCACATGCTCTTTTCTTGCACTTCTCAATCCCAAGATGTCCTCTGTGGATCTTCACAAGCATGTCTTTCCTTAGACTCTTTGGGAGGACTATTTTGCTTCCCTTGCACACAATGTTGTCAACAACAGACAGTTCTACTCTGCAGTTCCAGTACTCTGCAATGTCAGATGAACAGTCTTGCTTCATGTTAGGCCATCCATTTAAGACAATTAGTCACAGTCTGTTTAGTGTGTCATCTTTGTTGGTCTCAATTTTAATGAGCTCCATTTTCTCATCTGCAAGAGGCAATGAACTAGTGATCATGTTGACACAGGCATTAATGTCCTCACTGATCTTGCTGTTCGCTGGTTCTTCAGGGTCAACAGCTCTCAACAGTGAGTCAGCCGTATACATCAGCTGACTCACTATCAGCCGATGTATTCACACCATTGTGACATGGTGTGTATTTCACATCCAAATTGTAATGCTGAAGTCGAATCATCATTCTCTGAATTCTCAATGGACAGTAATTTAGTGGTTTTCGGAGCAAGGTTATCAACGGCTTGTGGTCTGTTTCCACACTGATTGCTTGTCCTGACACAAACTGGTGAAATCTTTCACAGGCATATGTGATGATGACCAGCTCTTTCTCTATTTGGGCATATCGCATCTCAGCGTCAATCATAGAGCGTGATGCATATGCAATGGGTTGCCAATCATCAAACTTTTGTAAAAGAACAGCTCCTAATCCGTTCTGTGATACATCTGATGAGAGTCTGAGAGGTCTCACAGGGTCAAGGAAATTAAGAACTGGTTCTTTTGTAAGTACTGTCTTCAGGTCACTCCATGTTTTCTCGTGCTCATGATTCCACTGCCATTCAGTCTTTTTCTCTGTCTCAAAGGCGCCATCCTTTCTGAGAGGTTGGGTATAAACTTTCCCATATAGTTCGTCATTCCATTGAACCTCTGTATGTCCTTTTTGCGCTGCAGTCTTGGCATGTTTTCAATTGCAGACACTTCTGGGATCTGGTCTGATACCTTCACCGCTTAGGATGTCTCCTACGAATGTCAGTTCTTTCACACCTACTTGACATTTTTCTTTGTTCAGTTTCAGATTGGCTTTTTTTGTTGCGTCTAGCACATCTCTGAGTATCTTATTGTGTTCAGCTTTTGTACTTCCCCATATGATGATGTCATTCATCGATGTATCTACACCTTTCAGGTGTTCATAGATGATGTGAATTGTCTTGTGATACACTTCAGGGGCAGAAGCAATGCCAAATGGTAAACTGAAAAATCTATACCTGCCAAAAGGGACATTAAATGTACACAGTTTTGAGCTTGCATTGTCCAGTTTCAGTTGTCAGAATCCTGATGATGCGTCTAACTTGCTGAAGTACTGTGCGTTGGCAAACTGTGACATGATCTCTTCTCTTGTTGGTAACTTGAAATGTTCTGTTTTTATTGCTCTTGTAGCGTACGTATGCACCAATGTAATGGCGCAACTACACTTTTTAATGAAAATTTGCACTCGTTAATGAAGGGGCACCATCTCAGATTACTGAGAAAATTATCATTCTAGATTAAGTCTCAAAGAAACTTTAATTGAATGAAGTTGATCAGTCTCTTAGCTGAAAATCGTAAATTCTGATCTCATTGACCTCCAGTTCCCAAACAAAGAAATACACGGCAGAACCGATGATAATTATACACAAACATTTATTAACTAACACTACAAACAAGCAACAAACAACAATGACATAACAACAGACAGTGAATGAATGAATGAATGAATGAATGAATGCGGATAAACTAATTAACTGTGATCGTCACTGGAAGCAGCTGATAGAAAGGTGATGAATTTAGAATCACTTTAGAATTGGAAGCCAATCGTAATTTATAAATTCACCCGTTTAGCAGAAGGAAAATGATACTTGCGTAGCCCCTTTGATGGAGAGCGAAGACGGCCGCAGGATGTTCAGCTGTGATGATCTGCTGGATGAGTCGGATCAGGAACGCAGAGATAAGAAGGCACTTTGGTGTAGTCATGTTGTAAAAATGTAATACAAACACTAAGAGTCGAAGCTCATAGTTAGAAGAAAATGTCCGTGCTGTTGCGTTATTAAAGTTAACTTAAGAAGTCTAACTTCAAGTTAATCATGGAAAAATTAAATCTCAAGCCTTTAAGAAACAAAAACACAAACCCAAAAAAACTTAGCCCGATAAAAGTCCTTAAAAGAAGTAAACCCTTGAATGAAAGAAAAAGCCCACCTAAGAAAGTTTAAAAAGTAAAAGCCGCCTAGCACGTTTAAAAAGTAAAAGCCGCCTAGCACGTTTAAAAAGTAAAAGCCCACCGTTGCATTCCAGTGACTTTCCTTTTATATAGAAAGTTTTGGAGCCAAATTCAAATCAGCATCTGACCAATTGTGGCTGTGTCCATCCCAGGGGGTGGTCTGAGCTTCACTGTCCAGGAGACATCAGAGGCCAAATACCTTCAGAGCATACTTTAAGATTATTTCTTAAACATGCAAATTCGATTGTTAATATCTATGATGATCACAGATCTGAAATCTCACTAAATGTGTAATTAAAACGACACCAATTATGATATGTTTATCTCACATGGTTCCTGAGATAATAATAATAGAAGATAAGACACAAGAATAAGCTTACAAATAGTAGACTTTTAGGCTACATGAAAGTAAACTATTAATGTAACTACAAATGTAAGCATATACATTCAATTATAAGAAAAATACAATTTAGCAGTATACATGCTGAGGATAAAAGTCTCTCTCTCTCGCTGTGTGTCTTTTATGGTGGTGGTCCATGAAGAGAGAGGAGGGGGTGTTGGTGTCGTGCGTATGCATCTCAATAAACACTTCAGATTCAATGTGTTCTCCTTCCATGCTGGTCCTGATCAACCTGGTATCACAGAGTCCAGATGTTGGGATCATCCCTCCAGAGATGTTGAATTCTTTGATTTTATTATTTAGAAGTGTTTAGTTCAAATCATCAAAGAGTTCCTTGTGTCAGGAGGAATGTCATCTCTCTTCTCCCGAGGTGTATGGTTTTCGTCACCTTTTGGCGCTTTTATGACCCTTATCAGATTCTGGTGCAGGAGGGGGCATCCTGTCGTCTCCAAAAAGGGGGTGATTTGGGTTAGCTGTCACCTGAAATGGTTTATTACCCAAATTACGGCTCTGAGAAACAGTTTCTGGATTATCTGTGCGTTGACTCCCAATGTTCTGCTTGATAGCTTGGAATGTTCTGCTCCTTTGTACGCTACAGTCCCCCACTTGTTTGATGACGACGATCGTCCTTGGCGGAGGCTGTCAACAAACACTGGAGAAATTAATGCAGAACATAGATGCCCACAGACTAAGCATAACATTTTCAATCGGCTAACACAGGTGTTATAACCAAAATGGAAAAACTGGGATCAGAGTTGATATGAGACAGTATAGGTCTTGTAACATAATGCAGAGTGAGCATTTAAAATCACGAAGATGATTGATTGATTAGTTAGACCCCCACTTAGTAAGGTTAAGGAACCAGAATATAGTTTAAATCTTTATTTATTTTATTTTTATCTAAGTAGTTGATTACTTTTCTCTTGGATGTATTTTATTATACATATACATTTGTTAATTTTAAATTCTGGGGTTTGAATTCAGTTTGAGTATATGATGTCTTTCCTCAGAATAGCAAAACAAATGAACCAGAACTTGCCTGATACCTGTCATAACTAGTGAGATGTCTGTCTGTCTTCACCTGTTTATCTTCAGTGTTCCCCGGGCACGCGTGAGCCACCCCGGTTATCCACCAGAAAATAACAAACTAAAACAAAAAACGGGGCAGGGGCACACCCACTGCCACCACCTGTCTAATCAGGCAAGTCTGGTGCTTCATTATTTGATGTTATGACTCCAATTTCAGATTTTGTCCCCCACTTGGTTTTCTTCTTCCAGAGTATTGTCGATCTTTCCGTGGGTCTCGCTGAAAACTTGATGGCTCATGGTTTCTAAGATCATGGTCATAACGATGGGTTAGTCTTCTCCATCCTTCATTATACCTGCGAGGTTGTGTAGGAATTTGGATGCATAAGCTTGCATCATCAGAGGATGAGTTAGAGTCTTGTCTTTTGTTGCATAAGACTGTTGTCTCAGCTTGCTTTTGAGACATCTTCTTTTGTTGATGGTGACCCTTTAAAGCCAGGTCACGTAGTTGCCGGCTGGTCATGGTTCTAGGGCAGACATCCACACCCAGGTAGTGGCTCAAGGATGGATGGAGGTTCTGCAGGAACAGGGTCTTGAAGTTTTTTTCTTCTTCCATCTCTGGCTCGTTTCTGGGCCCAAAGTAGGATTTACGAAGACGGCTGTAGTAGGCTTGAGGAGTTTCTTTCCTACCCTGCCTGATATTCATTGTAGCCATCAAATCATGCTCTGATTCTGGATCAGAGAATTCTTTTATCAGTTCTTCACATAGCAGCTTGTAGTTGGCCTTGACCTTGTCTGGCTGGCGGTCAAGGAAGCAGCGGACCTCAGGACTGGAGGTTATTCTGATTAGGCAGAGAGCATCTAGGCTGGTTGCTTGGTCCAGCATTTTAAGGTGGAAGTCAATATCTCGTAGATAAGCGTGGATGTCATGGTCCCCTGTGTGGCGTGGTGGTGATGAAAATGGAATGAATCGCGTGTCAGAGCACGTCATTCAAACAACACTGTCTAGGATTCAGGTGGAGGTTGCGACAACGCCACCCAGGGGAATTTCACCCCTGGGACATTCACTCACTGATCGATCAAGAATCATTTAAACATTAGCAAGGCACACAGGTTCATAATCACTCGGGCAGGAGACGTGTTCCAAAAATAACAATATCTTTATTTTATTATGAGTTATTATAAATAAGGATCAGGCCACCAGGCTAAAATAGGAAACATAGAAGGAACCAACTTAAATATTAAAGGGATAGGTCAGCTTACGATGGCGGCAGGCCAAAAATCAGAAAATCAAATAGAAAAGGGGTCCAAAACTAAGCCCACACCTGTGACACGACACACCAACGAAAAATGGGACTCGTGAAACCACCACCGGGGATTGGACCGCCGCCAAGGCTCGCTGAACCTGCAAAAAGAAAACAAATTATTAACAAATTAACAACAGCCGGTGACCAGATCAATACACATAATTGTAATAAAACACGCACGCACGCGCACACACACACACCACAAATAGTAAAACACACATTCAGTGTAACTTAATGCAATGGCGCAAAGGCCTAAAGCTTTAGCGCCGAAAGTGCAGTGCAATAATAAGTCCTGCCACAAAAGGCCGCAACGAGAGCAGGCCGACACAACGGCCCGAACCGAAAGCCCGCCGGAGAAGCGAGCCAGAACAATATAACAGTAGTGAGCCGAAACAGCAGCCAGTCCAGGGAGCCGGTGGTCTGTTGAACACCATATGTTTTAGCTGCAGCCTATAGGAGATAAACCATTAGCCCAGCATAATTATCGTTAAATGGCTTCACACCTACGTATCAGACACTTCACTCAAAATGATACGTACCTGATCAGCCGTGATGCAGCGCGACAGCAAGCAGGTGGAGGAGATCCACCATCAACCGCGGCAATTATGCTGCAGCAAACACACAGCAAAATCAGGGACCAGCTGACACAGCAGAGGACACAAGGCAGACAACGTGAGCTTACCACGCCGACACGGACGCACAAACGGCACGCCAAGCGGAGCGACCCGTCTCCCAACCTTCATCCTCCGTCTAAAACCAGTGGTCACAGCCGTCGCTACACATAGCGGAAAACCACCTGTCATTAAGTGCACTGCAAGTCACAGAAATATAAACGAGGAGCCCATTACCTGCACCAGCGATCTGCCACGCCAGATCCCGCACGCCCAGCTGCAGCCACCTCCGTGAGGAGAGCTCAAAAGCGGAAGGCATGAGTCAGGTGAGACCACCCACCTGTATGTATACGCGCTGCCGGATGCCGCCCGCTGTTACAGCAGCGATTTATCTAGCAGTGCCACACAGCGGCCAGGAGGGAGAAGCCATCCGGCTACACCTGGATGACTTGGTTTGAAAGTATCGATGTTTCGGGCCATTCTATCAAGTTGTTTGAATGACACGCTTACTTGTGATGAGGAGCTGCAGACTTTTCTTTCAGTTGCTCCGTGGTTTGAGTTGCTTCTTCTCAGGTTGATATCAATGCCGTCTGAGTGTCGGCCTTGCAGCACATTGCACTGGTGAGTTTCTGTGTCAGCACCAGGCATCTGGCTTTGGATCGGCGACGCACACTGGCTTGGGGGAGGTGACTCTGCCCGGCAGTGCAGTCCCATGTCATGGACTTGCTTCAGTTCATTCTTCACCCTGTTCAACTCCTCCTTGTCAGCTTGGCGTTGTTGCTGAAGGTTCAGGAGCTGGTCTTGGGTGAGCTTCAGTTCATTCTTCACCATGTTCAACTCGTCTTTGTCGGTTTGGCGTTGTTGCTGAAGGTTCAGGAGTCGGCCTTTGGTGAGCCTCAATTCCTTCTTCACCATGTTCAGCTCGTCCTTGTCGGCTTGCCGTTCTTGCTTAAGGTCAGTTATGCATTTAACTGCCTCATGTAGAGCTTCGATGAGGCTCTTCTTGTCCTGGAGCTCTTTTTTCATCTGGGTCTCAACTTGTTCCAGTCTCTGTGACATGCCATCTGTGGCTGGGTTTGCAGGCTTTGTCAACTGATTGATTGAAGCTTGCAGTTCCAACATGGCTCTTAGTTTCTCCATTTCTCCTCTGGAAATGTTTTCCTCTTTCAGGTGCTCATCCAGTTGCCTTCGGGTTTCCATCTCATACAGAAGTGCATCTGTTTTACTCCGCTTCATCTGGATCATAAGATGGGGAATGATGGAGTCATAATTCAGATTGAACTCTTCTGGAGTCCTGGTTTGTTGTTTCTCTTCATAGCCTGGCAAGATGTTGCCTGTCATGACATTCAGCCAGGTATTCATGTCCTCCCATGGGGAAGGGGGAGTGTTTTGGTTATTCATCATGGTAGGTGGCACTGACATTTTGTAAGTCAGGTGCAAATAAATGTTAGTAATTTTGACAAAAATTGTTTGACTGAATTAGGTGAAGGATTGACACCATATACTTTAACAGCCAATAATTGTAAACCTACTTATCGTAAGTATTACTTTAGGTTTCTGTATTAATTTTAGTTGTTTATTTATTGTTAATTTATGTAACTTTGTGGTTACACTAAGAAACAATTGTGTTGACAACTATTTTTTTATTGTGTCTTTAAGTGTGATTGTTTTGAGATTCGTTTTGTGTGAGGAAGCCTGAAAGTGAGAGTAAAAAGGGGGTACAGGATAAAATCACTTTAACTGTAAAACAGTTCACATCAACTCATTCCCATATCACCACAATATACCAACTGCTTAACAGGACGATCACTTTGGAACACAACAAATACACACTTAGAATTAAAGCGAACAAGTGGGGTCAGTTTGAGATTGCTGTCTCTAGAGTTAGATGCTATAGATGCTAATAGCATTGGTATCACACAGTTCTCTGTTTGCTAACTGCAAAGGGTGAAACTCTGTGAGGGTCTGTGTGTGTGTGACGTCAGTACGTCAGGCTTTGGCTCCGCCCCCTGATAGACCCTTACAGCTGAGACTAGTGTAGGTCAGTCTCACTTAAAACACAGAGGTAGTCACGTCTGTAACTTCAACTGTTTCTTGGCTTTTCAAAAAAACTTTGAGGGATTCTCTCTTTGATGAGACACCAACATGTGTGGATCAAGTCCTACACATGCAAAGAACAATTATAATCAGGGCTTAGTTTATGAGGCTACTGCAGCTCTGGTGCAGGTAAATTCTTTAGTATCATATAGTATGAAGCTTTCTGGCACAGCGCAGCAAAGTTCACTATAGATTCAAAGCTTGGTAACAATTCTGGGGCACTCAGTAATTGTACTTCATTAATTAGGGTTCAGCTTAAAATCAAACTTTCTGGAACATCACAGCAAAGTCGATCACTTGTTCAAAACATTTAAAGCAACAGTTGTGGAAACTCAACAAAGTCACAGCTGTCAGATAACATCTGGATCTGCAGCATGCACACATCTGTCTCTCTTGATCGCGGCGGATCAGACAGCATAAAGCTCCAAATAAAAGTAACCTGATTTCAAACTTAGCACAGATCTGTGTTGATTATCATTAAACGCGCTTCATTGAGTAGGTACAACACTTGAGCATTAGGTGGCTAATCTAATGACACAGGGCTATAGGTGAACACAGCTGGAATGACTAGAGCTTCGTAGTAACATTCACACTGGTTCAGCTGATCAGGACTTATTAGACTGAAGACACGGAGTCTGTCTTTTAACTTTGACCATGTAGCTGAGAGTCTTGTCAGTACAGGATTTAAATTCAGGGTTACTTTGTGCACGTTAACTTATGGGCTGGTTCTGTTCTTTAAGTTACAACAGGGAATTAGGTCTTATAACAGCAGCAGCAGTTTGATTACGCTCTGCAACAACACACAGGCTACAACAGACACGTATGTTTTTGTAAACTTTTGCCTGCAGAGAGTTGATCCTTTAATAAATGGAGTGTGTAGGTTGATGTAGGTATTTCTTTGTTACGGGAACGGTGGTTTGATATCGCCTCGCACGGCTGAACCAAAATATGTAGCGTACGTATGCACCAATGTAATGGCGCAACTACACTTTTTAATGAAAATTTGCACTCGTTAATAAAGGGGCACCATCTCAGATTACTGAGAAAATTATCATTCTAGATTAAGTCTCAAAGAGACTTTAATTGAATGAAGTTGATCAGTCTCTTAGCTGAAAATCGTAAATTCTGATTTCATTGACCTCCAGTTCCCAAACAAAGAAATACACGGCAGAACCGATGGTAATTATACACAAACATTTATTAACCAAACACTACAAACAAGCAACAAACAACAATGACATAACAACAGACAGTGAATGAATGAATGAATGAATGAATGCAGATAAACTAATTAACTGTGATCGTCACTGGAAGCAGCTGATAGAAAGGTGATGAATTTAGAATCACTTTAGAATTGGAAGCCAATCGTAATTTATAAATTCACCCGTTTAGCAGAAGGAAAATGATACTTGCGTAGCCCTTTGATGGAGAGCGAAGACGGCCGCAGGATGTTCAGCTGTGATGATCTGCTGGATGAGTCGGATCAGGAACGCAGAGATAAGAAGGCACTTTGGTGTAGTCATGTTGTAAAAATGTAATACAAACACTAAGAGTCGAAGCTCATAGTTAGAAGAAAATGTCTCTGCTGTTGCGTTATTAAAGTTAACTTAAGAAGTCTAACTTCAAGTTAATCATGGAAAAATTAAATCTCAAGCCTTTAAGAAACAAAAACACAAACCCAAAAAAACTTAGCCCGATAAAAGTCCTTAAAAGAAGTAAACCCTTGAATGAAAGAAAAAGCCCACCTAAGAAAGTTTAAAAAGTAAAAGCCGCCTAGCACGTTTAAAAAGTAAAAGCCCAAGTTGCATTCCAGTGACTTTCCTTTTATATAGAAAGTTTTGGAGCCAAATTCAAATCAGCATCTGACCAATCGTGGCTGTGTCCATCCCAGGGGGTGGTCTGAGCTTCACTGTCCAGGAGAGATCAGAGGCCAAATACCTTCAGAGCATACTTTAAGATTATTTCTTAAACATGCAAATTCGATTGTTAATATCTATGATGATCACAGATCTGAAATCTCACTAAATGTGTAATTAAAACGACACCAATTATGATATGTTTATCTCACATGGTTCCTGAGATAATAATAATAGAAGATAAGACACAAGAATAAGCTTACAAATAGTAGACTTTTAGGCTACATGAAAGTAAACTATTAATGTAACTACAAATGTAAGCATATACATTCAATTATAAGAAAATTACAATTTAGCAGTATACATGCTGAGGATAAAAGTCTCTCTCTCTCGCTGTGTGTCTTTTATGGTGGTGGTCCATGAAGAGAGAGGAGGGGGTTGTTGGTGTCGTGCGTATGCATCTCAATAAACACTTCAGATTCAATGTGTTCTCCTTCCATGCTGGTCCTGATCAACCTGGTATCACAGAGTCCAGATGTTGGGATCATCCCTCCAGAGATGTTGAATTCTTTGATTTTATTATTTAGAAGTGTTTAGTTCGAATCATCAAAGAGTTCCTTGTGTCAGGAGGAATGTCATCTCTCTTCTCCCGAGGTGTATGGTTTTCGTCACCTTTTGGCGCTTTTATGACCCTTATCAGATTCTGGTGCAGGAGGGGGCATCCTGTCGTCTCCAAAAAGGGGGTGATTTGGGTTGGCTGTCACCTGAAATGGTTTATTACCCAAATTACGGCTCTGAGAAACAGTTTCTGGATTATCTGTGCGTTGACTCCCAATGTTCTGCTTGATAGCTTGGAATGTTCTGCTCCTTGGTACGCTACACTCTCTTAAGATCTATTGGATCCATGCAAACTCTTGGGTTTCCATTCCATTTATCCACAACGACAGGAAAACTCAGCCACTCCATTGCTCATCGATTTCTTCAGTCACTTTCAGGCTTTCCATCCTGTCCAGTTTCAGTGGCTTTTGAAGAGCAGATGGCATTTTTCTGCAAGGATGAGTAACTGGTGGCACATTCTCATCAACTCTGATTGTGTGTTCTCCAGGAAGACAAACAAGTCCATGGAACAGGTCACTGTACTGTGTCATGAGTTTGTCATAGTCTGTGACTTTATCACTCTCGACCACGTACACTCTTTGTACCAGGTTCAGTCTCACACAGGCAGATAAACGTAGTATGACTTACATATCTTTGGTTACAACTACGAACACAAGTACATTCCGTTTGTTCTTGTGCATCACATTTACAATACATTTTCCTTTTACTGATATTTCTGCACCTGAGTATCCACTTACTTTACCTCTTGCACCGTGAAGCTTAGGTCTGGGTTTGATTTGATTGAACACAGTCTCTGATATGACATTGGCTTGGGCTCCAGTATCCAGTTTAAGCTCCGGGGGGAATGTCATTCACTTTCAGTGTCATCATCCAGTCTTCAATGTCTGTTTCATTTTTCGTCAGAGCGTCAACATAAAGTACTTCTGGTTCACTTTCATTGACCACATGTACTTTGTGAAGATGTGATTGAGTTTTACAGCATAGTGCAAAATGATTATTTTTGTTGCATTCATTGCACCTCTTGCCATATGCAGAGCATTTTTTTATGAGAATGGTGTGTGCCACATCGTCCACATGTTCTTCCATTTCGGTCTCTGGTTGGTTGTTGTTTTTGGCCAATTCATTTCCGCTCAAGTCTCCCACATTCATGTGATAAAGGCCACCGTGTGGAGTCATTAAGTAGCAACGCTGGGGAAATGGCAGCTTGCAGGGGAATCTGGCAGGGTTTAGAGTGCCTTATTCGAACACCTTATTAATCAAAGTATCGATATTTGTCACCAGCGAATCAACACTCATATCGCACGAGGAAGGACAATGATATATCACTGTATCCATATTTTGTCCCACCCCTATTTAGAACTAATGACCCCCCACAAGTACTGTGAGACTGTGTCTTTGCAAGTTATGTGAGTGACCACTGCATAATTGCTGCACTTAGAAATGCCAAAATTCCCAAGTGCAAGTCCTGTTTTATTATCAAACGTGATATGAAGCATTTTTCTGACCAAGGATTTTTACATGAATTATTTTGTTATGATCTTGAAACTGATCTTGTCGATGACGTTGAAAATGTTTGGAAATGTTTTTTATGATTGGTTCTCGCATTTTGTAGATAAACACACACCTGTACGGAGGTTTAGAGTAAAATATCTAGATAACGCTTGGTTCTTCCCTGACCTCACTCAGGTACTCCACGAGAGAAATAAGGCTTGGGCAAAGGCTAGGAAAACAGGGACAGAGGTAGACTGGCTTCATTTTAGGCGACTACACAGTTGTTTCACTTCATTTATCAGATGAGCCAAGTCTGAATTTTATTTGTCTGCAACAACTGATAATTTAAAAATCCTAGAAAGTTCTGGAAAGTTATTAAATCCATGTCAGCCACTGATACCCGTAATGAACTGCCCCCTTGCATTCTGTCATGCTCAGACGTTTTAATGAGCATTTCATTGCCTCTGGTTCTCTGTTCAACCATCCCCACCCTTAAAAAACTCGCATTCCTCGGATATGACCGATGAGTTTATTTTTAATGGTCAGTCCTTTCATTTTGTTCCTTTTTCTGTGGATGAAGTTCATAGAGCTCTCCTCTCACTGGACTCTAAAAAACCTGCAGGTCCAGACAATTTGAAACCATATTTTTTAAAAACTTTGCAGCTCGCAACCTTTAACAAGCATTTTTAACCTCACCCTCTCTCAAAATGTTATCCCAAAACTGTGGAAATCTGCCCACGTACTGCCACTGTTAAAAGGAGGGGACCCTGCTTCACTCAACAGTTATAAACCTATTTCCTATTTATCTGCTCTGTCCTGGGTTCTTGAAAGGTTGGTAAGTAATCAATTGAAGGACATCCTGAATGCTAAGAACATTCTCTGCCCATACCAGTCTGGTTTCAGAAAACAACATAGTACCATCATGGCATCCTTAAAGGTTGTCAATGATATAATTGAGGCATTGATTTAATTGAAACACACAGCTGGATGTCTTCAGCATAGCAGTGGTATGAGATATCTTCAGATTTGCTCATTAACTGATGTAATGGGAGCAGATATAAAGTGAATAACATTGCACTCAAGACAGAGCCTTGAGGAACACCACAGGACAAGGCAGCAGTATCAGATTTGTATGGGCTGAGTGAAACTGGAAAACTCCTATCAGAGGAGAGTCATAGGCGGAGAGCCAGTCCAAAGTGCTGGTAGACACACCTACCCACTGCCTTAGTGTCTTGATCAAATTCCTGTGATCAACAGTGAAAAAAGCTGTGCTGAGATTAACTAAGACTAAAACTGAGCCTTTCCCTACATAAGAGAACGTAATTTTGTCATCGGTAATTCTTAGTAAAGCAGTTTCTGTAAAATGCTATTGTCATACACCAAACTGAAATAATATGTTCCTTCAGAACCTCAGTAAGTTGATTAGCAACTACTTTTTTTTTTAAATGGCTGTTTAGATATTGTGTAATATTTAAATTGTAAGTTGTTGATGAGAGATGGATTAAGATTTGTTTTTTTTTTTCAAAAGAAGCTGAACAACTGCAAGAATACGATGGGACACAACCAGATTCAAGAGAAGTGTTAATAATATTAACCAGACTTCAACCAATGGCCTCATGTATATATTTCAAAAAGGCAGCCGGCAGAACATCAACATGGCTTGATGAAGGCTTCATACTGCGCATAAGATCAATGAGGTTTTACAGTGTAATTGGTGCAGAATGCCAGGCTGACTTGGACAGACTGAAATGGGGGTGGAAGAGGGGATGAGACTAGACCTAAGAATTCTAATTTTGCCCACAAAAAATAAAGAAAACTATTACAGTCCAAGTTTGAAAAGACTGGAACATCAGGAGGTGCTGGATTGACAATGTTATTAATTATGTCTAACAGGACCTTTGCGTTGCGTTTACTGGAGGAAATGAGATGAGCAAAGTATAATGCCTGTGCACCCTTACCCACGTTATTAAACCCAGCCATAAGGTTTCAGTAATAAAGACGATGAACCTGGAATTTGGTTGTTTTTCAATCGTCTTCCTGCATGACGACATTTATGTCTGAATGAACAAATAGAATCATTTAGCCAGGGGGGGTGGACTGCCAGAAAGCATGAGTCTTGTTTTCTTAGGACCTATATAATCCAAAATATCTGAGCAATGTGTATTGAAGCAGGTGACCAGATTGTCAGCATCAGTGTGGCTTGAAACTATGCTCTATGGACTTGGAGCATAGACTTCTTCAAACTCTCCAAATGAGAGATGCTTTAGGATGCATGAGGAACTTATACAACTGTAGGACTGTGAATTTAAATTAAAAATCAGACTGAACAAATATATTCATGGTCAGTAACATGGACGTCCTCAGAAGTAACAGAGTCGATATTTACACCAAGTGTAAAAACGAAGTCAAAAGTATGACCCCAACATGTGTGAGACCAGATTCACGTTGAATAAAATTTAAAAGAGTCAGTACTAGTAATAAAATCAGCAGCAAAGGTATTATAACCCCCAACCATGAGAACTCTCTCCAGCTTTATAATGGAGGATAAAATTGACTAAAGTCAGCTAGAAATTAGCTACTAAACCCAGGTCTATAAATTAAAATGCAATCAAATGGAATGAAGAGGCCAACTTTCATAATCTGTAGTTGAAATGAGGAGAACATCTCAGTGCTCACAATACGATTAGAAAAACAGTTCTTAAAGATCACAGCAAGTCCTCTGCCCTGGCCAGAAGACCCAGGGCCTAGGACCTATAACCCAGCTGACAGTAACTCTCTAACATTAGATTGAGCTGCTAATCAAAGTATGTTAGTTGTCAGGAAAAGGAAAAGTGGATTCATGCTTCTTTTATAGCACAGTTTTCAGCCATGCTAACAGAGGAATGTCAGTGTTCATCAGTATTGGTCACCTTGACACACATCCATGCCGATGAACCTCAACACTAAAACCATGTGTCTAATATTATGTAGGATAGACTCAGTAAATATTCCCTTTGCAGCCGTTGATAGCTGGGCTTTTGTCAGATATCTAAGGTTCAAGTTAATTCATAAGTGCTTATTGATAAATCATTTTGATGTTCTCAAGTCCAAATCTGACAAATCTGAGTCATCACTCTATTTATCACCATGCCATTACCTGAAGACATCACCGCTCCGCTTGAGAAATTCACACTGAAACCTAGATGGATGATGAATCTGCTGTGACATATCGCTTTTTAAGGATCAGGCTTATCTGAGGATAAAAAAAGAAACAGTCCAAATCATCTGCTTAATTTATTCTACTCATGAATTCATCAAGAGCTTTTTCATACATTCTTCTCTTTTGCTTTTCCAAGTGCTCTGCCATTAAAACTCTATGCCTGCCTGTGTGTTGCTGTAACTTATTCCTGAGGACAGCTGCCAATGATGGTGGATTCTGAGGTGGCACCGTCATTATAAATAATCTCAAAATTGCCCCGCACCTGTCAACTGCTGCAGCGGATTCACAACTTCCCCCAGGGGGATAATGATAGCCTTGGAAACTGATAAATGTGCAGGGTGTAATCAGGCCCGCCAGCTCGCCCAGGCTGGTCTATTCTGAGATGTGCAAAAGAGCCTGGGAGGGGGGCCTTGACAGAGCTCAGGTGGATAAATAAGGAGAGGATCCTCTATAACCTTGTCTAGCCCTCCATCCTGCTCCTCACACTATGAAGACGTTGAGGCAGACAGGCTGAGTTTTTCAGGCTGAGGGACAGAGTGTCAGTGGGTGGAGCTGATAGACTCTTAAGAATATTGTTCTTGTCAGGGTGGAAAATCCTTTGAAACAACATTTAAAGCAGCCTGGGACATTACAACTCTAATGTGAAGACCATACTAATACGAGAATGTGATATATATATATGTGTGTGTGTGTATGTATACACTCACTTTTGTGACCGATGTGTCGATCATAAACAAAACAGCTCTGAGAGTTAGCTCTTTCAAATGAACGACTGGAGCCGGCTCCTGCTTGGGAGCCGGAGCCACTTTTCTCTTTTCTTCTCTCTCTCTGTATTTTTTTTTTCTGTTCAAGTCGCATGTGATTGGTCAATTACATGATGTGTGGTGACGTCTGTGTGTCACACTGACAGAGAGAGAGAGAGAGAGAGAGAGCGAGAGACAACACACTGGAAAGGAGAGAAAATGAGTGACCGAAGGAAACGCTGTAAAATCTGGATGCATTTCAGTTACATCCATAATACAAGGACAGAGTGTAGAGTATACAAGGTGATGATTCTAAATTGTCTGTCAATGTGAATGTGAGTGTGCTTAGATGTCTCTCTATGTGTGACCCTGCGATAGACTGGTGACCTGTTTATGGTGAACCCTGTCTTCCCACTGAGTCAGATCTGATAGACTCCAGCCCTGCGTGACTCTACAGAGGATTAAACGGTGTATAGTGGATGGATGGATGTCCCTTGGCCATGTTAACCTCAACTAAATGATTCTGGTAGCCATCCACAAGCTTCTGGCAGGTTTCTGGTGGTATTTTGACCACTCCTCTTGACAGAGTTGATACAGTTCGTTGGCTTTCTGACAGAGATTTGTTTCTTCAGCACAGCCCACAGGTTCTTGATGGGGTTTCAGTCAGGACTTTGGGGAGGCCAGTCTAAAACGTTAATTCTAACCTGATTTATGCTTTTCTTTATCTTTAAACATATTTCTGGTCATCTTCAATTGTTTTATCTGACCACAGAGCTTTTCTCCAGAAGGCCTTTTATTTGTTCATGTGATCGGCAGCACACTTCAGTCGATCCTTGATGTGCTGTTTTTTGACGAAGGGCTTCCTTCTTGCATGGCAGCCTCTCAGCTCATGGTGATGGTAAAACACACTTGACTGTGGACACTGACATGTGTTCCAGCAGCTTCTAATTCATTGCAGACCTGCTTTTTTCCTGACCAGTTGTCTCTCAACATCAGGTGACAGCTTGTGTTTTCTTCTGGGTTGTGGCAGTGACACAACTGTACCATGCACTTAAAAGAAATAACTGTTTGCACAGGTGATTTAGGATATGTAGCTGCTTTTAATGGCCCCAAGTGACTTTCCTAACTTATTCAAGTCAATGATTTGCATTTTCAAATTTGCGCTGAGCTTCTCAGACTTCCCCACTGTAGCTAAAACTGATAAGCCAAGTTACTGTACGTATATTTTTGATCCAGCAGATCCTGTCATATTCCCTGAGGACTTATAATTTATGAAAGAAGAAAAATACATGATTGTTTTTGTGACAAAGATGCATGTGTTTCAATGATTCAATCATTAAATTAAGAGTTCATTGGGAGCTATGGACTACCATAATATACATGGTCTTTCCAAGTGCATGGAAACTTTGGTTTGTACTATTTTTGTTTCTCCATTCTGACTCTGATGAAGACACAGTGGTGTTGAACCCTTAGCCTGTTTGCATAATAAAGAGCTGTGACCTGAGCAGTGTGCACTGGTCTCCTTTGATCTCTGGATATTTGCTGTCCTTGACCTAAGAATCATCTGTTTCAGCTGCATTTTGCTGGAGGATGTGCAGAAAAGCCTGTTCCTACTGTCTGGCCAAATTTGAGCTCCCAGCTTTGTTCTTTGTGCTTTTGTCTATGCTAACATTACTTTTCCCTGTGCTTCAGATTCACCCTCTGCTGCCAGCCTGCTGCTCAGCTCGACAGCCACCAGCCTGCCACTTTTGGTGCCAACTCATCTGCCGTCCTGTTCATCCACTCCATCAGCTACACTCTCCACCAAACCCCTGCTTGTCTGCTCAACTCACAGTGGAGTTCCCAGACTATATCTCCTGCCAGCCCAGCCACTGGATCGTATCCTCCCCTCTACCCATAGACTGCTCACTCACCCCTAATGCCTTCAGTCTCCTGAGCTCTTCATCTCCCAGTCCTCCATCCACCATCATTCACTCTTTTCAGCTTGATATTCCGTGGTACACCTTTTAAAAACCATTTTATGCCCTAACCACTTGGTCATTGAACTGTCCTTAGTGTATTACTTTAACACCTTGATGCTGGCAAGGTGAAATATAGGTCTGCACAAGCAGGTTTACTTCAGTTACAGCTTTTTCAGACTGTGATCACAAGATTTAAGTGGTGCTGTATGTTGGAAGCATTGAGGTTAGATTTAGGTATTGGTGCATGCCTATTCCTGCTCATTCCTCGTCAGTGTCTGAAGGCTGTGATATGGATGAGAGGTCACAAAAGGCTGTCGAGTGGAATTTTTTTAATAACATTTAATGTTTTCATGCACAAAACTGTGTTGTAGACCAAAAAATAGCTAAATAATAAATTTAATCTTTAAAAAAAGAAGGAAAAGCTTTAACTCTGTACTCAGAACAATAGTGTCACTACATTTACTGCCCAGCAAATATAAATAATAAACAAGGCTTGTGTCTGGTTTTTATGCATTTTTGTATAAGTATTCTGTTCTTTTTAATAGCAGACATGACAGATCAGAAACCTAAAATTACTGTAAATACATTGTTGTAAAAGATTAGTAATGCATGACTGTCAGACTGAAGCTTCCAATGACAAACTGTCTGTAATGTCATTTAGTAAGGAAGACTTACTCAGAAAATAAATATAACAATCAGCTCAGACAGTAAGGTGTATGCAGTACACAGCAATGTAGGGTCATTTGATTGACAGCATTGGATGACCCATCATCTATAAACACTTTGCTGTGAGCGTTTCCTCTCAGACTTTCTCCTGACAGTGTCCATGTCAATGTCAAACTCATTATGCAGACATGTTGATGGCCACCTCTGACTGAAACTGATACCTTTGCTGTGCAGACAGCCTCACATTCAGTCCGCCAGACAGACTGACTTCACCCCAAGGACAGCCAGTAAGTGGAGAGGGACAGCAGAGGCCTTTCTTTGTGTGAGCTTTCTCTCCCCTTTCATCCTAAACTGTAATCTTATCTCTACTGATAATAACACCCGCACATGCATAGACACACACATTGTCCCTCCACCCACTCAACAAGGAAATGACCTGGTGACCAGATGAGACTGAGATGACCTTGAATTATTAATTTCTGTCTTTTCAGAGGCCAGACATTCAGGGACAGGCAGCAGGATGCTGACTGACAATGCTGTATTTTCATACTGATAGGGCCTGACTGGACCTCACTCTACTCCTTTCACAAGAGTTTTCACTCCATCTCATTAGGTCACTACAGTTTTGGTCAAAGACAACAATGAAACTGGTATCTTGACTGGAATATTGTAATTGTAAAGATTTAGGCTTTAATTAGCTGCAATCCTTCAAAGCTTCTTCACTTTATTTATGGTACTGCTGTCATTTTTCTGGATTAGCTGAGCTAATGCAATGGTATGAATAAAAACAGAATTGCTGCTAGCTTCAATACAAAAACCAATGACAGTGATTTCTTGGTCTATTGGGATTATACTTGTATGGTAATAAGGTCACTTGGTAAGTCCACCTCTTTGGTTCAGACTGAAACATCTCAAATAACTTTTGGATGAATTGCCATTAAAATTCATGCAGACACTTTTGTTAATTGACACTTCTATTTAGTTACTCTTGCACAACTTAAAGGTATGCTTTCCCTTATCCAGGACGGTACGCCATGTACACAATGGATGGATGCAAAAGTTGCTACAAGCACTGATGATTCCTAGATGTGTACCATAATGAGTATTGTTGTAGACCATCTAAACCAAGACCAAGTCATGACCACGACCAGTGGACTGACCTGAAGCTTGACCTGTAATTTCCTTACTCTAAATTCAGATGAAACTGAGGTTAGTGTATTTGGCCTTAAACACCTCAGAAACACACGAACTGACCAGACAGTTACTCTACACTATGATCCAAATTACTACCTCTCCATGCAGGATCCTTAAGAGGCTTGCAGTTGTGCATAAAGCTGTATTTCAGCCACCTCTAACCAATGCTCACAAGGAAAAAAACGTTTGCACTGTGCTCAGAAATACATGAAGATCAATTTTCAAACAGTTTTATTCACTGATGAATGCCATGCTACACTGGCTACTATGGGTATGAAAGGACAAAAGATCATGGTGAGGCCACCATCCTCCCCTGATCTCAACAATATTGAGAACCTGTGGAGCATCCTTAAGAGGAAGATCTATAAGGGTGGGCGGGGGTATACCTCAAAACAGCAGCTCTGGGAGGCTATTCTGGCAAACGCAAATGAAATCCAGGCAGAGACTAAGCATAGACTCACAAGTTCAATGGATGGGAGAGTTGACAAGGTGATATCAAAGAGGGGCTCCTATGTTAACACGTAACTTGACCTGTTTTTGATGAAAATAGCTTTTGTGAAAAAAAAATCTCCTAATGCTGAAAATATGACAGATTTTTTGTTTTCAATCCTTTATAACCTACTGAATGCTTTGCTAATGATGTGAATAATATTTTAGAACACTATATTCTGAGTTATTTAAAAAAAATACTGTTATCATCATCTGAAGTTTTGTTTAATAAAATCCTGATTCTAATATAATTGTTAAGGATTTAAAACAATCATACTGACTGTCATTTGTTATTGACTATTCAGGAAAAATGAACAAAAACAGCATATGCAGAATCATCTGGACCACAGTGGAGATGGCATTGCCCTGGCCTCTAGCTCTACTGTTAGGAACCTTGGAGTTATTTTGATCAGGATCTGTCCTTTAACTCACACATAAATATGATCAAAATAAGGAACATTCTTAATAAGAGTGATGCTGAAAAACTATGCATTTGTGACTTCCAGGCATTTTCATTCTAACTCCTTATTGTCAGGGTGTTCCAGTAACTCTCAGAAGAAAAACTGTAGCCGATCCAAAATGCTGCAGCTAGAGTTCTGACAGGAACCAGTAAAAGAGATCATATTGTTCTCTTATTAGCTTCTTTTCATTGGCTCCCTGTAAAATCCAGAATGAAATTTGAAATCGCTCTCCTCATATACAAAGCTGTTAATGACCAAGCTCCTCGTATCTTAAAGCCCTTCACTCTCAGACTGCAGGTTTACTTGTGGTTCCCTGAGTTTCCAGAAGTTTAATGGGAGGGAGAGCCTTCAGTTATCAGCTCCTCTGTTGTGGGATCAACTCCCAGCTTGGGTTCCTTTTAGTAATGTTAGTTTTTCTTCCTGTTAAAGGGAGTTTTTTTTCTCCCAGTATTGCCAAGTGCTGCTGAAAGGAAACTTTGGATTTATTGGTTTTCTCTGGATAAACATTGTAAGGTCTTCACCTTCACCTCACTGTGTGAAGTGCCATGACATATGTTGTGAATCGGCACTATATAAATAAAATTAAATTGAACTGAACTGAACTGAGCGAGTCAAGGACAAGGCTTTAAGGGTTTGACAGAATGTTAAGACTCAGGCTATGGCAGAGTGACTCCGCATCAATACCAGGACCAGACCAGTGACAGTCCAACACTGTGTGACATATGATAAAATGTGGAACAACTACATTGCATTGCACTGAAACTATGTCCTGAAACACACAGTGCACAGTAAATAGGTGTAGCTAATATTCACTAAAGTTCCTTGGTTGAGAAGTGAAAAGGTTTTGCTGCAGAGGCAGATTGCTAATGTTAGCCAGCTAGCTTTGCTTGTGTCACCGCACTAAGGTTACCTTTCTTCATGCTTCCTTTCTAAGTACTGATTGAAGTTTGATGCAGTCCCAGCTGTCTCAGTGTAGCATTGCAGAATTCAGTCTGTACACTTCTGATGTGTTTTGGAGATGAACTCTCTCTGGTTCAGGTAGTCCAGTTTTATTTCAGAAGATGTGGCTGACACCTCCTCGTAGGCAGCCACAGGTTCTTCTCCTGCCTCCCACATGTGCTTTCTTGGAGTGGGTGTGAAGTGGGGTAGGGAGGTGGCAGTGCAAACAATACCATACATTTCCAGAAAGAAAAGAGTCAAGTCACTGATTTCATTCCAAGCCCTACGTTTTACATCCACTCACAATAGTAATGTTATCATATAAACCAGACAGTGAAGGTAATCTAATCATATCTCCACAGCTGTGGTCTTGACTAGTATTGAACAAAATTTTGAGTCCTCTTTGTCTGAGACTAAAAGAAACCCCGAGAGCTTAAAAAGGTCATCTTCAGACCATCTTTTTAAAGACAGAATTGTATTGAAATGAATTATATCAAGATCTTCAATATATCTTCAATACTACAACGCTAATAGCGACTTTGATTGAAAGGTTTCATCTGGTGCCACAAGCAGGTTAGTTCAGAGTAAAACGTCTCAAACAGGACGAGGACTGATATCAATGTTTCATTCATTAAAACCCAAAAGCTAAGAAACACCTGTGAAAAGCTAAAGTAGGCAGAAATCAGAAAAAAAGGGCAGGATTTGAAAATGCGGTCCTCCTCCTGGACTCCCCTCCCTGCCCCCCTCTCTGACCCATGCCCCTCCCACCAGACAAGCAAGCAAGACATTATGCAGTCAAGCTAACAGTCAACACTGACCTTTGGCTTCACACAAGGTTCAAACCCCGCGTTCCTTAATGACAGTCCTGTCTTTGTTCTGTTGTGCATTTGCATTCTGTTTCCATCTCACTGTGGAATTAGTTGCCATTTATATCCTCTCACCTGATCTGGATGGATGTGATTGGTTGATGAGTTAAAGTCTAGTGTCCTCTCAGAACACTCAAATTACAATATGCTGAAACAGTACAATGAACTTTTTGACCAGAGAGGCAACAAAACAACAAATAAATGCTATTGAGGGTTTCTCTGGTTGATCTTTAATCATACAGTTGGTGTATAATTCAGTTTGACATATGCAGTACTGTAAAACCAGACCAAAACATATGGCAAACTCACTTCAGGCACAATACTGGGAAAAATATGTCAGACCTGGAGTGATGTTTTGTCCGAGGCAACAATAGTCCACTGAAAGTGAAGATGACAGCAGTGTTAATCCTCTCTTCCCTCTGGAAATCTGCCCCTCAACATCTGCCTACAGCTATGAGCAGCAGCAGCAACAGCAGGCAGTTTCATTTCTCTAATGAGAGCGTCTCACACTTTGCCAACAACTGTTGGCTGTGCTGTGGCCTTTTGGCTCTGTGACCTGCAGTGCTGACCTAAACACACACAACCACACACAGTGTAGAAAGGAAAAGTCAAATAGCACACTATAGTGGCATTCAGTGAGGTGGTAGTATAAAGGTTGGATGCATAATATAGAGCATTTTGTTGACAAAATCACACACAACGCAAGTTCCCCATATACAAACTGTGCTGTTAGCTTTATGTAGTACACATTTTTGCAACTCTTTCTGCCTGCTTCCATCTAAAAAAAAAAACAAAAACACATGCACCCACTTTCTACAAAAAAAAGGGAACAAAGATGAAAGCAAGCTCCTAGAGGAAGATGAACACTGCACCAGGGCAATTTGTTCCTCACCGACTGCAGGAGATGTAGAATGTGACAGAGAATAAAGCCCATTCTCAGAAAAGTGAAGAGGATAGCAGTCAGTGAGAGCCACAGCATCTCTCAGCTCTGAATTTTCAACATTAATCAGCATCATTTGGAAGATAACAGTGTTAGAGCTCAATTTTACTGAAGAAAATCCTTTGGATATACTTTTTTGGCTTTTTTGTCCAACAGTGAAACCACAGAAATTACAGGGAGTCTATGGATCTCTCCCATTTATATACTTGGTGCTGCCATCCATCATGTAACATCTCCAACAGATAATTAGACTTGGATGGAACATGGGGAAATGATGTATAACATTGTTTCGCTCCAGCATTTTTGTAAATTACACTGATTGGCCTAATGGGAAAGAGTGAAGTTACAGGTTCAAATGAGCCGACAGTTTTCCACTGATCTGCTTACTGGAGGAAGGCATTTTTACTACATGTTCTGTATGTTCAGTTTTTTGTTTTTTTTATGGCAAACTGACATGACTATCGAATGATGACTTACATGTGTATTAGGTTTTGTTGTTGCATTGAGCCAAATGAAAGCAGGGACATCCCAAAGTCCCAAGTCACAGGCAGAAGTCAATATGCAATAAACATTACAGCTGCCTTCGTGGTTTTAATGTTGTGGCTAATCAGTCATCCTTCTAGTTTTCTCTGAATGCCTGCAAATCAGTGATTAGAGCGGCTGACTCCTTTCCATCATTCTCGTCATTTCAAGATAAATATGTCGAGCTGAACTGCATGCATACAGAACGCTTTAGTTTTCATTTTGATGTGGAAAACACTTAACTTCTGGCTGTGATGTCTCTCCATGTTTTGCTCTCAGCTTTGAGAAGCTAAATACACTTACAACTGACACAGACATGTTACTTTCACTGTAGCTATTTTGTGGGTGTTGTGGTGTCTAGCAGCAATCCTGTTGTGTGCATCCACTCCTTGGTTAGTTGCCACCTGCCACAGCTGGTCATCTTTGCCAAAGCAGCCTGTGTTTAGTAAATGTTATCATCAACTTCCAGATTGTTCCCTTTGCTTCATTAAATGATTTTGCTCTTTTGCTGGCTAATGTCTGTCTGATGGTTTGACCTCTTTGGACGCTTGTCTGTTCGCCTCATGTTGGTTTGAGAACTTGACTAGCGATGATAATTACACCCTGTTTAGGGCTGACACTCTACAAAAAGAAATCCTGTTCAATTGGTCTTTTGTAATTGCAATTTAACTAAAGGAACAGTTTAACACAATTAAACCGTTTCTTTTAGGTCATTAACAGTTTCTTGAAGGTAAATATTGGTGGAGCAAAGCTAAGGGCTAGCTCAATCTATTACTCATTTAAAATACAATATTATTTTAATGATTCATTAAATCTTTCAATTACATTTTAAGATTTCTCTTTAAGATTCTTCTGCAGTTACCTGTCTGCCTCCAGAATGCTGATATTGTGAACTTGTTATATTTTCTTCATTATTTGTCATTATTTTCTTCTTTTTTAAGAAAAGGAAAACTCACACTAGACTAGATTAGCTCCAGAAGCTTTTTTGACATGTGGTCTTGCCTGGTTCAGCTCAGAGGCACTGGAGTGGCACCAGAGGAGATGTGCTGGATCTCAATCAAAGAGGATGGGGGCTGCAGGGGAGAGCAGGGTCACAAGTGCCCTCAAAGAAGGATTTTTCTCCTTGCCGCACAGTACAACTGTTGAACACAGTTTACCTTTGAGTGCATCGCAGTTCAAACTCATGCACCTCCCTGCTGACATGTCCTTCCATCCACTGTTGGAGCTGCAAACTAGTGCATGCTCACAGGACTTGCCTTCTTTCAGTACCTGCTAATGCTGCTTCTGATTTCTTGTAAGAGACACCTTGGTGTAAAGCTTTAAAGACTAGTGTAGCATGTATTGAGTTAATACAAGGAATTAAGGTGTTATTACAGAAGAAGGTTGCAACAGCTAGTGGGTAAATATCAGAAGACTAGGTATGGCTACTGGAGGGCAGGGACAGTATCTTAAGGCAATGAAACAGTAAGTGTGGAAATACATTAAATGAATATGAAGTGTAGAAAATCTAAATAAATCCTGAATATTTACACCACTGCAGTTGTTCAATTACCAGCTTGACATCATTCAAAGTGCACAGTTATCAGCAATAATTCAAATACGTGAGACAGTACAACATATCAGTACAACATAACTGCCACAAAAAAATAAAAAATAAAAAATACAGTGGTCCAGCTCTCCAGTCCTCATTTAAAGAAATGATAGAATAAATGAGCTCAGAGCTACTAAGTTATTGGTTTTGGGGAGTAATGGTTGGGAAGCGCAAATAGTCCAGAGAGGTTTGGATGTGACGTAGTGGCAACGTTCAGTTTGAGGAGGTGGGAGAGTTAACAGACAGGCTGCAGAGCTTCCTACCAGACCATCTGCTAGTAAAGTTGACTGTGGTAAGGGCATCCTCAGGCTCCTTGTCTTGTTTTGTACCAGGGTGGCTGTGGCTCAGGTGGTAGATTGGGTTGTCCACTGATCGCAAGGTTGGTGGTTCAATCCCCGGCCCCTCCGCATGCCAAAGTGTCCTTGGGCAAGACACTGAACCCGAAGTTACTCCCAATGGTAGATTAGTGCCTTGCATGGCAGCTCTGTTGCTATTGGTGCGTGAATGGGTATTGTAATGTAAAGCGCTTTGGATACCATTAAGGTAGAGAAAAGTGCTATATAAGTGGAGACCATTTACCATTTTAGCTCATCATCAGGGATTTGATCTCAGGCAGGGCCTGAATGAGAAAAACTCCACTGAGAAAAACTCCATTTTACAGGGTAAAGCTAATGCTAAGCTAACATTAACGTGTCAAATAATACATTAAACAGGTCTCAAAACACCATTAGAATGCATTTGGAATCATTGTAACATATGCTAGCATGTTACTATGAGCATGCTAATCATTAGCATATTAGAATAATTCAAGATTCAAGATTCAAAGTTTTTATTGTCATGTGCACAGTAAAGAAACACATTTCCTGCACAATGAAATTCTTATTTTGCTGTCCGCTCAGATTACCAGCAACAAGTATAAAAAATAGTATATACAAATAAAATAGAATAAAATAGAAATAAAAAACAATGTAAATATGAACAGTAAAGTGTATTTAGTGCAGACAGGATGTACATCTAGTGCAAAGTAGTGCAAAAAATGTAAACAAAATAGAACTGCAGTTTCAAGTGTCTCGCTTTTTAAAGTGTCCTTAGTGTAATCCGGTCAGCTGTTGAGGATTCTGATGGCAGTGGGATAGAAAGAGTTTCTTAAACGGGTTGTCCTGCATTTCACACTCCTGTACCTCCGTCCTGAGGGCAGGAGTGTGAACAGTCCGTGTTTTTGGTGGGTGGTGTCCTTAATGATACTGGCAGCTCTCCTGTGGACTCTGCGGTGGTCGATGCTGTGCAGAGAGGGCAGTGGAGTCCTGGTGATCCTCTCAGCAGTCCTGACCACTCTCTGCAGGCCGTAGTGCTGCCGTACCACACGATGATGCAGCTGGTTAGGATGCTCTCCACAACGCAGCTGTAGAAGTTGCTGAGGATCTCGGCTGACATGCCAAACTTCCTCAGCTTCCTCAGGAAATACAGCCGTTGTTGAGCTTTCCCGACCAGCTGTGTGGTGTTGGTAGTCCATGTGAAGTCCTCAGTGATGTGGACCCCAAGGTATTTAAAGCTGCTCACCCGCTCCACTTCAAGCTCCCGGAAAAATAGTGGCTGATGAGGTCTCCTCTCCTACCTCATGTCCACTATCATCTCCTTCGTCTTGTCTGTGTTGAGGGTGAGTAATGGTGGTGGTAATAAACTGATATCAAAAATGAAATCTGTATTCATTAACAAGTTCATAGGTACTCATGTTAGATTTAGCCTCTATGTTAGCATTGTGGCTAATGCTAACAGGACAACATCAGTCATTACATCGTTCACATTACATTTCAGAATCACCAGTTCAGTGGAGTCACAAAGCACACAAGATAACAGGTCCCCAGCACAAACACAATGGTCTGGTTCTAAAGTTACAAAATAATATTCTCAAAACCAAGTACCTGCACAATATTTGAATCAAAGTAATAGCTTGGAGACACAGACCTACAGCTCCTGGCTAGCTTCACTCCCACACAACTGAGGGGAGTGAGGTCAGGGCAGCTTATATAGTGCCTTGGGGGCATGTGATTGGAGAATTGAAGTCATGTGATCATGTCATGTGACATGGTTCATTTATGACTACAGAGGGTGTGGGAAAAACCAACGGGGCAAATTTGGGGATTTTAACCCTAGTTACACTAGCTTGGACTGTTTTCTAGGAAAGCCTCTTTTGATAATATGCTTAAGCATTGGGACACAGAGACAAAATGGAAGCCCTGGGTAAATACAAGTACAGGTTTTTAGGGATTAGAATTTCTGAATCTGCGTGTGCCTGGAAAAATTGTAATATTTAATGTGTGTGTGTGTGTTAAAAAAGAGTGATGGATGTATCGAGACTTGACTCAACAAGACTGCTGTTGTACTGATGGCGTCATAGTGCTGTGGGCTGAGTTATTCAAGGCAGCAAATGTAGAGAAAGAGTACATGAATCAGGAGAAATTAGGAAATATAATATGAGCCTGCTTCAAATAGAAATGTGTTTTTCTCTAGAGAGGAGGTAAATACATGCTCCACCCACTATTTGGCCCGACAGCTCTTTCCTTACAATCTCATTTAGCTCATTAAACAGAAGCGAAATGAGGTGTAATTTAGACAGAAATTAGGATTTTTCTAGCAGCATTAATTTGATTTGGCCTTACCTAAATGCCTTGCCCTCAGCCTAATCTGTAATTCTGAGCTTTATTCAAATGATCCCCACATGCATTAAGAGGCTTTTAGCTGCCTTCCCATCCATGAGGAAGGCCCAGAGCTCCAGGTGAGATAAGATGTGACTGCATGATAATGGAAGCACTAATGCAATGACAGCCAGAATCACGCTGCGCAAAGGTTACGGCCCAGGCAAATTCTTAATCAGCTCGAAATGTCAGAGAGCCAACCTTGGGTCCAAATAGGGCATATCCAGGCATTAGGAGGGAGGCCATGTCAGCATGCTGATGAGATTGGAAGGTGGTGGGGCTGGGAGGAAGGGAGGGAGCTCAGGACTGAGAAATTAGCTGGCAAACTTTCTTTGAAAAAATGAGATGATTGTCGGAGAGGATCTTTCAGCACAATCAACCTGGCAAAGACGTTTGCTTTGCTATTCACATGTGCTCTAGTAACTGAAGCATGTTTTTGTTGTAGTTGTTCATTATAGGGCTAGTTTGCCCATTTCCATGTATTATATGGGATTTGTGTCAGATTTCTGTCTGTATCAGGTCTTTGTCCGAGCCGAAGTGCATGGAGTACAGTCTCTGTCATGATTAGCAGTATTTTCTTTGTGATCTGAGAGATTTTAACTCCATCATGACAAGAAGGAGGATTTCTGGTGAGTTTTAGGCTAAAAGCAATGTTTTCCTGGAAAAACAAATGAAAAAATTAAAGACCTTTTACAGCCAGCCTACATGTCCATGACAGAAATCTTGGTTTCATCTTTGACTCAAGTCTGAAATTTGAAGGATTTTCTTCGTAGTTAAAGGGTGCTACTTTCAACTGAGGAACATTACTAAGTTGAAATCCATCCTCTGTCTACTACTATGTCTACTGGGCTACATTGCTGTTACTCAGTGTCTCGTCTGCATCTTGTGCAAGAATTTGAAAAGGTACCAAAAGGGATTTCATTACACCTGTACAACCATCCCTATGCTGACTATCTGTTATATAGAGAATTGATTTCAAAATTCTTTTGTTTATGAAGCCATGTATGGGTGAGCATCTGGGTACATTTCTGAACTGCTCCACCACTATTCCACCTCCAGGCCTTTTAGATCCTCAGATCAACTGTTAGAATAGAATAGAATTGAATAGAATGCTTTATTGTTATCATACATGAAGCATGATGAAACTTAAGTTCTTATGTGTTTCACAGTCAAGGCTGGTGGGTAACAGAGATCGAGCCCTTAGTCGCTAATATTTTTAATCTCAAGATGTACATGCTTAAAATGGCTTTTGATTGCTCTTAATGTTCTTAATATTTTATATTTACTGAATTTGGGGAATTTAATTTACTAGTTGCTATCCTGTTTTATCTGTTGTAATATTTCTTTTTCTCTTTTTTTACAAATTGATTTTCCAAGTCCTATTCCGCTTTCATGGTTGCTCACAGTTTTCTTTCTGCCTGTCTGATAAACACTTTGGTCAACTCAGTTTATTTTAAAAATGCAATACAAATACATTTGTAGCATCACTAACACTCACTAAGGCCACTGTGGCAAGATGAATATGTTTATGCACCAACATTTGCATGGCCTCTCTCAATAAAACAAATATCAGTATGTGGGCTTTCTCTATGGCAATGGTAACACTTGGTAGCCTACGCTCAAGGAGAATACAGTGACAAGGACAAACTTTCAGTAAACAACTGAAGCTCACATTTATTTCACTTTAACAAAAAAGACTTCACTGTAATCACACATCAGACATGGCTTCAATAATCCATAACTTAAACAGGAACCAAATTCCTTTCAACAGGTCCCAAACTGATAAGTATAACAAATTTTAGTGCACGTTTCATAGAAATAAACAAAAGTAATAAAGTGCCCCCCCCCCCCCCAAAAAAAAAAAAAAAAAAACCTGCATGCAGCAGTTCTAAAATAAAACCTGTATCTCCCTCTCTCTGTACAGTACAACACGTTTTCTTCTCTTCATGAAATAATAAATTCAATACACTAAAGTGTATAGCTAGCTAGCTCTGTAACCTTAGCTTGGATTTCATGGCATCAATTGCACACACATCTCTACAGCATTTACCAGGAACTTAACATCAAACCATTTCTACTGTCACACAGTCTGTCTTCAACTGTTTTTTTGCTTTTAAAGTTTCTCATCATCCAACAACAGGATCCATAACTTACACACAGCTACACGGTATGAATATGCTACGGCGTGATATTAGCTAGCAGACTAAGCTAATATCAGTCGACATTGAACTTACTGGAGCCTCGCTTGGAAAGAAAAAAACAATAGCAAGGATGCTGCATGCTGATCAGATTCTGCTGTTCAGGTAAGACAGTACTCTGAAACAAACCTTTGAAAAATGTATGAAACATAAACAATCAAAGAGTACCGTAGGTTCACTCAGGTCTCTGGCTTTGATCAAAAAGAACAACACACCACGAGAAGACGCACTCTACTGGTGAGAGCTGATGAGAACCGGAAGAATTCCCAGATTAACCCTATAAATGCTGAGGGTTATTTCTTTTTGTGCAATCAGTCTATGTTTATTCTTCAGTGCAATTAATTTCTGTTTGATAAAATAATGGGGATTACATCCTCCCCTCCTGAATCTGCAAGTGTCCCCTTTACACAGGAGTAAGCTAACTAATGTCAGGGGACAGAGTAAAATCAAGAGCTTTGTTATGTGAAAAAACATGGTCTAGTCAGAATAGAGTGCATGACTAACACTAGAGGATTACCTAGTGACTGATATGCAAGCCTATCAGGTTCAGCTCTGTGTCTAGTTGACTTTCTGACCTCTGAAACCTCTGTTCCATCCTGGGCAGGTTTGTCCTTATCAACCTTAAGCTCATCTTCATCTTGTCCCTCCATTCCGGTTTCCTCCTCCATTATCACCTCCTCTTTATCATCAGCTTCCTTGTTTCCCATACTTCCTCTATTCCTTTCAACCCAACTAGTACGTTTTTTTTTCAACAGATCTCCTTTGACAGATAAGTTTGTCTCAATAGGTATAGGTCTCTTTCCCTCTCCTCAGGTAAGTTTCTTTCAGCAGGTATATCACTGTCTTTGTCCACAGGATTTTTACTTTCCAGATTACCCATCGGATAGAATGTGTCAGCCTCTGGATTCAGGTTTGACATTTAAGTGCTCATTCCGTCTTGGTCATCCTCCCTGGTTATAGTGACTTGTGTTGCAGGGATTTCATGGACAGTGGTCACTGCTGGAAGGGGGATGTTCTCCTGAGCAGTCTGTGGGTAGTCGTACTCCACTTCCTCTTCACTTTCACATTGTTGCTCTGGTTCACCCTCCTACTGAGGTACTTCACTCTCGTGATGAGTTTGAACTTTTCCTCTCTTTTTCTTCCTCTGGTCCACCTCATCTTCAGTGAATGGAGTTAGAAAACCACAGGGCAGCAGCAGGTCTCAGTGAAATGTCCTCTCCGGACCATCAGAGGTTATTGGAGCTACAACGTAGATGGGGGAATTGTCAATGTACTTCCTTCACATCTTTGTACACAGTGCTGCTCCACCTGTCTGCTATCTTGTGCTTTCCACGTAAGGAGACATTCTTGACCAGAACACGGTCTCCTTCTTCAAAGGTAGACTCTCTGACCTTGAGGTCGTACCTCTGTTTGTTGCGCTGAGCAGTCTTTTCACTGCATTCAATGGCAAGCCTATAGTTTTCTTGCAGATTTTCTCTCAGCTTTCTCACATAGTCCGTGTGAGAGACTTTCTCCTGTCCTTCTGGATTAAGCCCAAATCATACGTCAATGGGAAGGTTTGACTGCTCCTAAACATTAACTGGTAAAGAGAGAATCCAGTCGTGTCACTTTTAGTGCAGTTGTACGAGTGAACCAGGGTTGTACAAATTCACGCCACTTGACTTTGTCCTCCTCCTGTAAAGTTCCCAGCATCTCCAAAAGTGTTCGACTGAACGTTTCAACGGGATTACCACGGGGATGGTAGGGGGTTGTTCTCGTCTTCTTTATCCCCAACAACTGGCGAAGGTCTTTAATGAGAGCAGACTCAAAGTCACGACCCTGATTACTGTGAAGTCTTTCAAGTAAGCCGTAGTGGACAAAGAAATTGTTCCACAAAGCCTTGGCTTTTGATGAGCAGTGGGAACAGCGACAGCATACTTGGTGAAGTGGTCAGTTATGACTAAGATGTTTGTTTGTATTGTGCATTTCCCTCTCCGTTCCCTAGAAGTCCGCCCAGTCATGCCCTTGTGACATCACTTCCCCTTCCCCTTCCTATCCTCAGTGCATTTTTTCAATTATTGTCACTTGACAAGAACAGCTTCTGGTCTGCTGTGTCTTCACTGTCTGTAACTACCCCCTGCAACAGAAACCCAAGAACTCCAAAGATTTGCTTTGAGCAAATGCATTGGCAACAGTGGAAAGTCAAAAATTCTCCTTCACGAGGAAAAATTCTCCAGCAGAACTGGACTCAGAGATGGCAGCCGTCTCCCCTGACCACTTGGTGAGAGGGTAAAGGGGGAGAAAAAAGGGTAGCAGAGAGAAACAGACAAACAAGGCATATGAGAACAACAAACACTAGGGAGGCTGGTGAGGCCAGGACCTGCAGATCAGAACTGTGCAGCTCCGGGACCTTCTTTGACTTCTGAGTAGCCTATCTGAATAAATAGATGAAACTAGAACTCTTTACATACATCAACCACAACATTCAATCCAGTGCAATTACATATGATTACATATTACATATTGATTACATATGTCATCTCCGAGCACTTCTCAAAGTAAGGTGAATGTAAAAATTATACAGAGAAACCAAACAAATCCAAAGTTTCTTTCATTTTTATTTTGCGCAGTTTTAAGTTTGTGCAAACATGCATGACCTTCATGGACTGACATGAAACAGTGCCCCAGTTACACGCACTTATCATAATGTGAGTGTGTGTCTATATATATATATATATATATATATATATAGACACACACATCATACGTCTAATCTGAACTATTAATGGCCTTTAAGCAGTATTTTATGGCATGCAGGCATTGAAAATGTTCATATGCTGCAGAGGATGAGCGGAAGGAATAGGTTGTGTAGCTTAGATGAGAGACCACAGCGTTGGCATAGGATGTGGAGGCAGCAAACCAAGGCCAGGACAGGGCTTTCCCAGAGTCCGTGTTGAACAGAGGCTCCACTTGCATTGGTTAACCATTCCAGGTACCGACTCATAGGGAACAGAAAACATATGAGTGCAGCAATGAAGATCAGAGCACCTTTATAACTAGAAAAAGCACTCGAAGAGCGCAAACTTCCGCCTATCCCTGTCAAAGAAACCTTCAAAAAATCCGTGGATCCAGATGGTAATCCAGAACATCACCAAAATCATCTGTTCCTTGTCCCATTATAAACATTTCCTGAAAATTTCATTAAAATCCGTTCATAACTTTTCAAGTTATCTTGCTAACAGACAGACAGACAAACAAACAAATGGACGGACAGATAAACTCCGGCAAAAACATAACCTCCTGCCTCCTGTCAGAGGCAGAGGTAATAATATTAATCAGCTTTGCAGCCTTAGGTCAATAGACTGCTTATGTTTATCTTAACCCTTGTGTGGTGTTCATATTTTTGTTACTCAGCCAGTGTTGGCGGGTCTGGTGGACCCGCTGCATTTTGGGGGGTTTAGTTCAACACAATCATACAACTTTATGTTAAAATACTTAACAGATGTTTCCTTCATCCCAATTACAAGCAATATATAGTAAACAGAATAGCCTTGGATGGTTAATATTTGCCTTTTACCTTTGTTAGATCAGATTTATGAATTGAAGTGCTACTCGCTTTTGTTTCTTTTTTAAGGAAGTTAATTAAAAAAAAGAAAATCAATTACAATCAAGATATGAGAGGAAAATATCAGCAAATTTACAAATGAAGCAAGGTTTTTGTAACTATTGATTTTCATTTATTTGAGCATCATTTGAAATTTAACACATTCATTTCAGTTTACACAGCACAAGCTGATCACATGAAGTAACTATGTCAGTTCAGACAACACATCAGCCTCATTGAACACATTGCCTTTTCATACCAGCCTATAAACACATGAGGGGCAGAGTTTTACTGTGTGTGTTGAATATGTAGTTCTTGCACTTGAAGCATGTAGACTGTGTTTTTCTGTCCGTCTCGGGTCCACACACTTCACAGCTCTTCTTTTTGTTGCTGCTGGCCGCAGCTTCCTTCTGTTCTACTCTGGGTTCAGTGCCGTCCAGATCACAAAGATGTTGTACGCTGAAATGTCCAACATGTCAAAGAATATCGCCAGTGGCCAGTGTAGGGTCCTCCCTTTGCAGCTGTACGTAGTCACCAGCTTATCCACCCCTATTTTGTGGCATTATAATCCATGATGATCTCTGATTTTTGATGCTCCTGGCCACAGATCCTCCCATCCCTCTGCAGTGTACTCATAAGTACCACATTCTTGCCTTTCTTTGCCACATAGGATTCCAGGGCAGGTCCTGGCGATGGCTGCTGATGGTCTGGTCCTGGGACTGGCTCCTGACGGGCTGGTCCTGTGGCTTATCTTTGTTTTGGAGCTAGCTGATGCTCAATCTCATCCGCTTCTTCCAAGTCACTTTCAGATTCTGAATTTTCAGAAATGTGATCCTCACATTCTGAAACCTCTTCCTCTCGGCCAACATCATCATCAAAGGCTTCGCTGTCATCAGAAAACAATTGCAAGGCCCTCTGAACAGAGAATCTTTTTTGATCAGTTGTGATAAGGAGCCACACTGGAAAAGCTATATTTATTGTGTCCTGCCCCCAATTTGCAGCTGGGATAGAATATGAAAAAATATAGACTGGTTCCCGCAAGACAGAGGCTAAAACGTGTGGGAATGTGAGAGCAGACAGGTGTCAGTACCTGAATTTTGCAATGATGTTGGAACCTTGTGTGGGAATGTCAATGGCAGAAACACAAAACTCACACACACACACACACACACACACACACACACTAACAGCAGGCCCAGACAGGAGGAGGACAGAGTGAAGGTACACAGGACCAACAATTTATACACTTTTATTAGCCCCGGGTCCAGTGGACCCGAACATCCTGTATGTAATAGTAATGTGTAGGGGGGGTGTAGGGTGTGTGGTCATTGAAAATTTGTTTTGATAAATGTTCTTCACAGAAAATGAGCCAAGGCCAGTGAATTTGAGCTTGAAAAAATAATTAATTGTATGATTTTTCTTTTGATAAAAAGTGAAAACGGGTCCCACAGACCCGAACACCACACAAGGGTTAAGAGAAGAAAGATGTACTGAGGTCATGCAAGGAATATAATTTCTCAGTGCATGAAATAAACTTCCCGCAACTAAGAAACACCCTAACCTGTTCTAAGAGGGTATCTACATAGAGATAAAACATCCAGACCTTAGGTGAGACTGACTTTGCACCAATAAACTGTAATAGTAAGATGTTTATCGTTGCCTGCTGGATGAACTTCTTGCTCCACTGAAGAGGAGGTAACAATATTCATTCTCAATGTAGCAGGATAAGTCCTGCTGAAGGCCAGTTTTGTGCTCTCCCAGGCAGTGCTGGGTTTTAAGCCAATCGGGGCACGCCCACCCAGTATAAAAGGTGGGGGGTGGCCCTTGTTCTCTCTCTCTCGCTGAGGCGGAAGACACGCCCCCACCTGTTCGGTCACTGCGTTCGGCATGCGTGTCATTTTGTTTGGTGTCGGGAACCCACGCGTGTGTCCCCAAAGGTAGGGTTTCTTTACCCTTTTTTTGTCTGTTGTTTAGAGGAGCTTGCTTTATGGTGAAAGTTTATTGCCATTGTAGGAAGCCACAGCGGCTGGAGCGGCTCCTGACGTGCTCTCCCTCTCCTGTGTGTGTGTGTGTGTATGTGCGCCCCGCAGCTGCACAGAGGTATGTTCGGTTCTTTTGGTATTGAACATAATAAGCTGCCGTGTTTTTAACACAGCCCGTTTGTTGTTTCCACGCTGTTTAGTGGCGGCGCCAAGAACCCGCTGCTGCTTTGCCTTGCTGTTTTCGTTTGTTTGGCTGTGCACCACCATGCCACAGAGCTAACGGCAGCTAGCCTCACCGCCTCTTCTGCCTGGTCGGCTTCCGTATCAGCCGGCGCAGGCGAAGCAATTTGGGTTTTTGGTTTCCTTTTAATGTGTGTTCCTATCTGCTTTTAACGGTTGTTTGCCCTCGAGTTTATTATGTGTATGTAGTGAGGGACACTGTTTCATTATTGTTTAGGTTTTGTTTCTTTTTGTTTTACTCCAATGTCCCTGTTTCTTTGGTATTTAATATTCTGAGTTTAATGGTTTCTTTTGTGAAGTGGTTATTAGTTTAGTTTCTTTGGTTTTTGTTTTATTTTTCTTTCTGTGTCCCCCATTAACTCCCCTTTTGTGTTTCAGAGGCTGTGCAACGGTGGTTGGGACGTGATGTCGTCAGTGGTGGTATCCCCCCCTGAGTGATGTGTGAACCCTGGATGGTTTTTTGGTTTAGTTTGTCACGTGTGTGTGGTTTTCTTTATGCACCTGGTGACCTCTCCCTGGGCCCTGTTCCTCCCCTCCGTCGACACGCCGCCACATGGTAAGCCAGCCCCTGACCCTTTGCACCTCCTTTCCTTTTGTTTTGTTTTGTTTTAAGTGATTTTAAGTGATTGTTAAATAAAATTAAACTATTTGTATTTGAACCCCACGTCTCATGCCTGGTGGTGTAAGAACCTGTGTGCCTTGAACAAAATATTAAGAGGCACCACTTTCCTTGGAAATCTCCAAGGTGGCGTTGTCGAGTTCAACTTAGGAGCTACTGGGCAATCTGACCTCAGCCCTGGGCTCTCCCCCTCCCCACATTCTGCAGCCCTCGCTGCCACCGCTCGCCACAAAGTGGCGTTGTCGGCAGGATAACCATTTTGAAGGCTGAGACGTGGTTCTTTTTTTGTGTTTTACTGTTTGTTTTCTTTTGTTTTTTTCCCCCAAACTGCTTACTGTCTAATTGTGGTGTCTGTGCATTGAATGTTATATTGTCTGAGGCAAAGCAGCAGCGGCAGCTGATTTCTCCTGTACTGGCGACCGGTTTTGGTAAGGGGTTAATTTTTTTTTCTCTGCTCTTCTGCCGTTAGCAGTTTCATTACCGTATTCCCCCCATTAGTGGTTAACATTCAATTATGGCCGAAGAGTTGCAGGAATTAAGGGATTTAGTGGCACAGCTGCAGGCAGATAATGAACGACTGCGCCAGGAACAGACTGCAGCCACGCCTGGCCCTAGCACCACGCCTTCTGGTCCCGTGCCACCTGTTGCTATTCCTACGGCTAGTGCTTCTTTCACAGAGAGACTAGTATTTGTTCCCAGAGATAGGAAATGTCCCATGTTTAGAGGACGGTCAGGCATAGGGCTGACAGAATGGATTGAGGAGGTGCAGGCCTGTATGAGGGCACGCCACTTATCTACAGCTGATCAGGCATTTTTCCTGTTCGACCACTTGGAGGGGGAAGCACGTGAGGAGATAAAGTATCGCTCTAGTGCGGAACGAGCAGACCCCTCAGCCATTATCGCAGTGTTACAGGAGCTGTATGGGTGTTCCGAGTCCTATGTCGCTTTACAGGAGGCTTTTTTTTCTAGACGGCAGCAAGAGGGAGAAACTTTGCAGGAGTTCTCTCTGGCTTTGATGAGCCTTATGGCCAGAGTTAAGGAGCGTGCACCAAGTGACATGCGTAATGCGGAAAGTCTTTTGCGTGACCAGTTTGTAGAACATGTTATTGATGGGGCCCTTCGCCGTGAATTAAAACAGTTCGTACAAAAGCAGCCTGCTGCTACAATACTGGACGTCCGGGGCGAGGCGATCAGGTGGGAGCGTGAGGGTTTGCCAGGAGGTATGAGGGGACGTAGTCATTCAGTCCCCTCGGCGTTTGGCCTTCAGTGTGGAGTGCAGAGCAGCTCGCAGGGAGTGATCAATCCACCCCCAGTGTCTGAGTTAACCGAGATGAGGGAAATGTTGAGGTTTCAGCAGGAGCAGTTGAATACCCTCACACAGAGTCTGGCCCGTTTACACCAGTCTCAGGAGCGTAGTCGTTCCCATCGTAATAGTCCCATAATATGTAGATGCTGCCAGCAGCCTGGTCACTTTGCTAGGGAGTGTGATGGCATACGTGTTCCTTCCCGCCCTCGGCCTGCCTCGTCAGTGCCTCAGCAGCCTGGTAGGCCGTCTGGTCCCTCTCAGGCTTCGGAAAACTAGCACCTGCTGGACTGCAGAGCCACAGTTCAGTGGGGGTATCCACTGGCTCCACAGGAGTCTCCACTGATTTTAAAGGAGCTCCTAAGTTGGTCTCCTTGTGTCCCCATTTGACTGTTAACTTAGGTGGAATTAATGTGCCTTGCCTTGTAGATACTGGGTCCATGGTGTCTACAGTTACAGAAAGTTTCTTCCTCCAGCATTTTCAGCCATGGGGTCCAGAGAGACTCCAGTCCTGTCACTGGCTCCAACTCAGGGCAGCTAATGGGTTAGCTATCCCTTACATTGGTTATTTAGAGTTGGATGTTGAACTGTGTGGTAAATTGATGCAGAAGTGTGGAGTGCTGGTTGTTAAAGATCCCCATGGTGAGCTGCCCTTGCAAGTCCCAGGTGTTCTAGGAATGAATGTAATCCGCAGGTGTTATGGAGAGCTGTTTGGCCAATATGGAGCGGCGTTATTTGATTCATCAGAAGTCTCAGAGGCTTCAGAGCCTGTCTGGCAGGCATTGCAAGAATGTCATCAGGTTAGTGTAAAGGGCCCTCAAGTTGCGCATGGTAAAGTGAGAATTCGGGGCAGGAAGGCGCGTCGCATCCCAGGGGGTGTGATGAAGATGGTTGCAGCCACCTGCTCAGAGAAATATTCTCAGAGCACTGTGCTATTTGAACCTCTGGACTCTGGTTTACCAGCTGGGCTTCTCGCCTCCCCTGCTTTGGTTCGGGTGATTGGAGGCACAGCTTATATTCCAGTTGTTAATGTGGGATCAACTGATGTTCTGCTTTATCCTCGGACCGTTGTTGGCACCTTGGACGAGGTTCATGTTGTTAGTCTCCCTGCAGGAGTTACTGAGGTTCCACCAGGGGTGGCCACAATGGCATCCCACTCAGTGTCTCATGCCGTGACCGACCAGATTGAAGCTATTGACCTGTCCTCATTACCTGTAAATGAGCAGGGTCAGGTAAGGTCTCTGCTTAGGAAATATGCAGATGTCTTCTCTGCCCATGATGGAGATTTGGGTTGCACTAACTTAATGTCTCACGACATCCCTCTCGTTGATGATGTTCCAGTAAAGCAGCGTTATAGCCGTATTCCTCCATCAGAGTACGAGGCTGTAAAGGAGCACATTAATCAACTGTTGGAGTCACAGGTGATCCGGGAGAGCAGCAGCCCATATGCCTCTCCTATTGTGCTTGTTAGGAAGAAGGACGGCAGTTTGCGTATGTGCGTAGACTACAGGCAGCTGAATAGTAAGACGAGGAAGGATGCTTTTCCCCTTCCTCGTATAGAAGAGTCTTTGGATGCCCTTTCAGGTGCACGGTGGTTCTCAACTATGGATTTGGCCAGTGGATATAATCAGGTCCCAGTTGCTGAGGCAGACCGCCCCAAAACTGCTTTCTGCACTCCCTTTGGTCTGTTTGAATGGAATAGGATGCCTTTTGGGCTCTGTAATGCACCCAGCACCTTCCAGCGATTAATGCAGCGGATATTTGGTGATCAGCAATGCCAATCTTTGCTTCTCTACCTTGATGATATTGTGGTCTTTTCTTCCACAGTGGAACAACATCTAGAGAGGTTGGAGGTGGTGCTGAAGCGACTTCAGCATGAGGGCCTCAAGGCAAAGCTGACCAAGTGTGTATTTTTTCAGCAGGAGGTACGGTACCTGGGTAATGTAATTTCTGACCGAGGTGTTTCAACAGACCCTACCAAGATAGAGGCGGTAGCCAACTGGCCGCCCCCTACAACCATTTCCGAGCTGCGGTCCTTTCTTGGATTCGCCAGCTATTACCGCCGTTTTGTGGAGGGTTTTGCCAAGTTGGCGGCCCCTCTGCATAAACTGGTAGCTGTGCTGGAGGGCTCCAAACTGAAGAGAAGTCAACGGGCTGTCACTGAGAGTTGGACAGAGGAGTGCCGTTGCAGCTTTGAGGCCCTGAAAGGGAAACTCACCACGGTGCCGGTGTTAGCTTATGCCGATTTCTCTCTGCCTTTCATCCTGGAGGTGGATGCCAGTTATGGTGGCCTAGGGGCTGTCCTGTCACAGGAACAGAGGGGTAAGGTTAGGCCGATCGCTTATGCTAGCAGGGGTTTGAGGCCCACAGAGCGCAATATGTTGAATTATAGTTCGATGAAACTGGAGTTCCTGGCGCTCAAGTGGGCTATGACCGAGAAATTCAGGGAGTACTTGCTGGGCCATAAGTGTGTTGTTTATACTGATAACAATCCACTCCGTCACTTGTCCTCTGCCAAACTAGGCGCCACAGAACAACGTTGGGCAGCACAATTGGCAGCCTTTGACTTTGATATCCAGTATCGCTCTGGGCGAAGCAACAAGAATGCTGATGCACTATCTCGTCAGCACCAACCTGGAGCACAGGACTTGGACGTTATGTTGCCTGGTACATCTCTCCCTAAACCCCTACAACAAGCTCTGCAGTTGGGAGGAACGGAGGTAACACAGACTGTTGTTGTAGCGTTGCCTCAGCATACACCTACTAATGTTTGTGATTTACAACAGGCTGATCCTGTTATACAGGAAATTCTGCCCTTTTGGAGACAGAAGCAGCGTCCTAACCATGAACAGCGGAAGCAGATGTCGCAGCCGGCTTTGGCGTTATTGCGACAGTGAGACAGACTTGTCGAGGACAGTGGGGTTCTATACCGCCAGGTCCTTCGCCCTGATGGAGCTGAAGTCGTGTTGCAGTTGTTGTTACCTGCTGTTTTAAAAGAGGAGGTGCTGAACCAGGTCCATCAGCAGCATGGCCATCAAGGTGTAGAGAGGACACTGGAGTTACTACAGGCTCGGTGTTACTGGCCAGGTATGTCTTCAGATGTGGCACAATGGATTTAGGCCTGTGATAGGTGCCAAGTTGCAAGGATACTCAGCCAGGTGCTCATAGTTTTATGGGGCACTTGTTAGCCTCTCGGCCAAATGAGATCTTGGCCATTGATTACACCATGTTGGAACCTTCTCAGAATGGGCTTGAGAACGTTCTCATTATGACTGACGTTTTCAGCAAGTACACTCTGGCCGTACCCACCCGGGATCAGTTAGCCTCCACTGTGGCTCAGGCTCTGGTTTCAGAATGGTTCTCAAAGTTTGGGGTTCCTGCCCGCATCCATTCAGACCAGGGCCGTAACTTTGAAAGCTCACTTATTAAGCAGCTTTGTGGTTTGTATGGGATTGAGAAATCCCGCACGACCCCATACCATCCAGCTGGCAATGGCCAGTGCGAACGTTTCAACCGGACCCTTCATAATCTATTGCGTACCTTGCCAGTGTCTCGGAAGAGAGACTGGACTTCCTGTTTGCCCCAGGTACTGTATTCATACAATTCCACCCCACATCAGGCGACTGGTGAATCTCCCTTCTTTTTGATGTTCGGGCAAGAACCCAGGCTCCCAGTGGATTTCTTGTTGGGTCGAGTTCAGAACCCTGTCAGTGGCGACATCCATGAGTGGATCCAGGAGCACCAGGCACGCTTGCAGATAGCCTTTGAAGGCGCTGGGGAGCGACTGAAGGTTGCAGCTGGGCGCCGGAAGAATAATTATGACCAGCATGTTCGAGATGCACCTCTGAAAGAGGGCCAGCTAGTGTGGCTGCGTGATTTTACCACCCGTGGGCGGCATAAGATTCAGGATCTTTATGGCCCAGTTATGTACAAAGTCTTGAAAGCCCCAAGAGAAGGAGGCTCGGTTTATACCATTGCACCGGTACACGATCAGATGAAGGCCAGGCAGGTGAATCGGGCACTTTTGAAGGCGGTGATCGGAACAGGCACCCCCGAGACTGCCGCTCCTTCTCAGACACCTCTCCCAGATGAGCAACATTCAGAGGAGATGCCCTAGTTAGCCTGGAGGCAGGTAACTCCTGCAGTGACTGCCTGGTCCTGTGGCAGTAACTTTAACATCTCCGTTACAGCTTCCACCATCAGACCAGGACCTTGCCATGCCAGGTCCTTCAGGAGCATCCTTACCGGCTGGAGATCAGCCGTGTGTTGCAGGGGCTTCCTCTTCCACGGTTAGTCCAACTGCCCCTGAGATTGCACCTCGGCGGATGGCGCGGTCTAATGCTGGCCGGCATCCTAATGTTCATCATCTCCCGAGATCGGTGGGACAAGTGGCACCAGGGGCTGCAAACGCTCCTGGCCCTGTGTCCAATGCTGTCACCGCTCTTTTCCGCCCTTGGAGTTAGTGTGTAGGTAGGAGGTTGCCTAGTTAATCGTCGGGGTGACGATTCGAGAAGTGGGGGGTAGAATGTAGCAGGATAAGTCCTGCTGAAGGCCAGTTTTGTGCTCTCCCAGGCAGTGCTGGGTTTTAAGCCAATCGGGGCACGCCCACCCAGTATAAAAGGTGGGGGGTGGCCCTTGTTCTCTCTCTCTCTCTCGCTGAGGCGGAAGACACGCCCCCACCTGTTCGGTCACTGCGTTCGGCGTGCGTGTCATTTTGTTTGGTGTCGGGAACCCACGCGTGTGTCCCCAAAGGTAGGGTTTCTTTACCCTTTTTTTGTCTGTTGTTTAGAGGAGCTTGCTTTATGGTGAAAGTTTATTGCCATTGTAGGAAGCCACAGCGGCTGGAGCGGCTCCTGACGTGCTCTCCCTCTCCTGTGTGTGTGTGTATGTGCGCCCCGCAGCTGCACAGAGGTATGTTCGGTTCTTTTGGTATTGAACATAATAAGCTGCCATGTTTTTAACACAGCCCGTTTGTTGTTTCCACGCTGTTTAGTGGCGGCGCCAAGAACCCGCTGCTGCTTTGCCTTGCTGTTTTCGTTTGTTTGGCTGTGCACCGCCATGCCACAGAGCTAACGGCAGCTAGCCTCACCGCCTCTTCTGCCTGGTCGGCTTCCGTATCAGCCGGCGCAGGCGAAGCAATTTGGGTTTTTGGTTTCCTTTTAATGTGTGTTCCTATCTGCTTTTAACGGTTGTTTGCCCTCGAGTTTATTATGTGTATGTAGTGAGGGACACTGTTTCATTATTGTTTAGGTTTTGTTTCTTTTTGTTTTACTCCAATGTCCCTGTTTCTTTGGTATTTAATATTCTGAGTTTAATGGTTTCTTTTGTGAAGTGGTTATTAGTTTAGTTTCTTTGGTTTTTGTTTTATTTTTCTTTCTGTGTCCCCCATTAACTCCCCTTTTGTGTTTCAGAGGCTGTGCACCGGTGGCTGGGACGTGGTGTCGTCGGTGGTGGTATCCCCCCCTGTGTGATGTGTGAACCCTGGATGGTTTTTTGGTTTAGTTTGTCACGTGTGTGTGGTTTTCTTTATGCACCTGGTGACCTCTCCCTGGGCCCTGTTCCTCCCCTCCGTCGACACGCCGCCACATGGTAAGCCAGCCCCTGACCCTTTGCACCTCCTTTCCTTTTGTTTTGTTTTGTTTTAAGTGATTTTAAGTGATTGTTAAATAAAATTAAACTATTTGTATTTGAACCCCACGTCTCATGCCTGGTGGTGTAAGAACCTGTGTGCCTTGAACAAAATATTAAGAGGCACCACTTTCCTTGGAAATCTCCAAGGTGGCGTTGTCGAGTTCAACTTAGGAGCTACTGGGCAATCTGACCTCAGCCCTGGGCTCTCCCCCTCCCCACATTCTGCAGCCCTCGCTGCCACCGCTCGCCACATCAAGAAAGTTAGAACTGCAAGCTCTAAATGTCTTAAATAAAAATGGACTTCAGAAATTAGGCTTATAGACTCGAGAAGGGAAAGAGGCGAACAAGTACTGAACCAGATTATGTCTGGTCAAATGTTGGGCGGGCAACTGCAGGGAGGCACAGATATGACTGAGGAGCACTCTTACCACCAACCTTTTACTAGCAAGGTGTACCTAAGAAAAGTGCCCAGTAGTGATAGGAGAACCAGCTCTTTTAACCTCAGCATGTTTTTGGACTGTGGAAGGAAGCCAAAGAACCCTGTGAGAACCCAAGCAGGGAGAACAAGCAAACTCCACACAGAAAGATCCCAGGCTGAGATTCGAACCCAAGACCTTCTAGCTGTGAGGCAACAGTGCTAACCAAGACCTCCAATAAATTTATGAAAGAGCTAAGATGTGTGATTGTGTTTTTTTTTTTGTGTGTGTGTGTGTTTTTTGACAAAGACACGTTTTTCAAGAATTATAACACAGGAAATATCGGAAAAAGTAAAAGTCCAAGTAATACCTAAAGAAACTAGTCAGAACAAAAATTTTAGAACTTCAAAATCCAATAAGGAACAAAAACACAAACCCAGTGACCATATAGAGAAGAAGGAGCAAATCAGGTGGATACCAGGCAGTAAGCTAACAGGGCTCTCAAATAGGAAACAAAACAGGTTTCTCAGCAGGAAAAGCAGGTATTCCTGACAGGGTTGCAGACTGGGCTGACAAACA
>CM045462.1:1675497-1774921 GCA_024666655.1 Dascyllus trimaculatus | reverse complement strand
GATAGAATGTGTCAGCCTCTGGATTCAGGTTTGACATTTAAGTGCTCATTCCGTCTTGGTCATCCTCCCTGGTTATAGTGACTTGTGTTGCAGGGATTTCATGGACAGTGGTCACTGCTGGAAGGGGGATGTTCTCCTGAGCAGTCTGTGGGTAGTCGTACTCCACTTCCTCTTCACTTTCACATTGTTGCTCTGGTTCACCCTCCTACTGAGGTACTTCACTCTCGTGATGAGTTTGAACTTTTCCTCTCTTTTTCTTCCTCTGGTCCACCTCATCTTCAGTGAATGGAGTTAGAAAACCACAGGGCAGCAGCAGGTCTCAGTGAAATGTCCTCTCCGGACCATCAGAGGTTATTGGAGCTACAACGTAGATGGGGGAATTGTCAATGTACTTCCTTCACATCTTTGTACACAGTGCTGCTCCACCTGTCTGCTATCTTGTGCTTTCCACGTAAGGAGACATTCTTGACCAGAACACGGTCTCCTTCTTCAAAGGTAGACTCTCTGACCTTGAGGTCGTACCTCTGTTTGTTGCGCTGAGCAGTCTTTTCACTGCATTCAATGGCAAGCCTATAGTTTTCTTGCAGATTTTCTCTCAGCTTTCTCACATAGTCCATGTGAGAGACTTTCTCCTGTCCTTCTGGATTAAGCCCAAATCATACGTCAATGGGAAGGTTTGACTGCTCCTAAACATTAACTGGTAAAGAGAGAATCCAGTCGTGTCACTTTTAGTGCAGTTGTACGAGTGAACCAGGGTTGTACAAATTCACGCCACTTGACTTTGTCCTCCTCCTGTAAAGTTCCCAGCATCTCCAAAAGTGTTCGACTGAACGTTTCAACGGGATTACCACGGGGATGGTAGGGGGTTGTTCTCGTCTTCTTTATCCCCAACAACTGGCGAAGGTCTTTAATGAGAGCAGACTCAAAGTCACGACCCTGATTACTGTGAAGTCTTTCAAGTAAGCCGTAGTGGACAAAGAAATTGTTCCACAAAGCCTTGGCTTTTGATCAGCAGTGGGAACAGCGACAGCATACTTGGTGAAGTGGTCAGTTATGACTAAGATGTTTGTTTGTATTGTGCATTTCCCTCTCCGTTCCCTAGAAGTCCGCCCAGTCATGCCCTTGTGACATCACTTCCCCTTCCCCTTCCTATCCTCAGTGCATTTTTTCAATTATTGTCACTTGACAAGAACGGCTTCTGGTCTGCTGTGTCTTCACTGTCTGTAACTACCCCCTGCAACAGAAACCCAAGAACTCCAAAGATTTGCTTTGAGCAAATGCATTGGCAACAGTGGAAAGTCAAAAATTCTCCTTCACGAGGAAAAATTCTCCAGCAGAACTGGACTCAGAGATGGCAGCCGTCTCCCCTGACCACTTGGTGAGAGGGTAAAGGGGGAGAAAAAAGGGTAGCAGAGAGAAACAGACAAACAAGGCATATGAGAACAACAAACACTAGGGAGGCTGGTGAGGCCAGGACCTGCAGATCAGAACTGTGCAGCTCCGGGACCTTCTTTGACTTCTGAGTATGCCTATCTGAATAAATAGATGAAACTAGAACTCTTTACATACATCAACCACAACATTCAATCCAGTGCAATTACATATTACATATTGATTACATATGTCATCTCCGAGCACTTCTCAAAGTAAGGTGAATGTAAAAATTTTACAGAGAAACCAAACAAATCCAAAGTTTCTTTCATTTTTATTTTGCGCAGTTTTAAGTTTGTGCAAACATGCATGACCTTCATGGACTGACATGAAACAGTGCCCCAGTTACACGCACTTATCATAATGTGAGTGTGTGTCTATATATATATATATATATATACACACACACACACACACACACACACACACACACATATATATATATATATATATATAGACACACACATCATACGTCTAATCTGAACTATTAATGGCCTTTAAGCAGTATTTTATGGCATGCAGGCATTGAAAATGTTCATATGCTGCAGAGGATGAGCGGAAGGAATAGGTTGTGTAGCTTAGATGAGAGACCACAGCGTTGGCATAGGATGTGGAGGCAGCAAACCAAGGCCAGGACAGGGCTTTCCCAGAGTCCGTGTTGAACAGAGGCTCCACTTGCATTGGTTAACCATTCCAGGTACCGACTCATAGGGAACAGAAAACATATGAGTGCAGCAATGAAGATCAGAGCACCTTTATAACTAGAAAAAGCACTCGAAGAGCGCAAACTTCCGCCTATCCCTGTCAAAGAAACCTTCAAAAAATCCGTGGATCCAGATGGTAATCCAGAACATCACCAAAATCATCTGTTCCTTGTCCCATTATAAACATTTCCTGAAAATTTCATTAAAATCCGTTCATAACTTTTCAAGTTATCTTGCTAACAGACAGACAGACAAACAAACAAATGGACGGACAGATAAACTCCGGCAAAAACATAACCTCCTGCCTCCTGTCAGAGGCAGAGGTAATAATATTAATCAGCTTTGCAGCCTTAGGTCAATAGACTGCTTATGTTTATCTTAAGAGAAGAAAGATGTACTGAGGTCATGCAAGGAATATAATTTCTCAGTGCATGAAATAAACTTCCCGCAACTAAGAAACACCCTAACCTGTTCTAAGAGGGTATCTACATAGAGATAAAACATCCAGACCTTAGGTGAGACTGACTTTGCACCAATAAACTGTAATAGTAAGATGTTTATCGTTGCCTGCTGGATGAACTTCTTGCTCCACTGAAGAGGAGGTAACAATATTCATTCTCAATGTAGCAGGATAAGTCCTGCTGAAGGCCAGTTTTGTGCTCTCCCAGGCAGTGCTGGGTTTTAAGCCAATCGGGGCACGCCCACCCAGTATAAAAGGTGGGGGGTGGCCCTTGTTCTCTCTCTCTCTCTCGCTGAGGCGGAAGACACGCCCCCACCTGTTCGGTCACTGCGTTCGGCGTGCGTGTCATTTTGTTTGGTGTCGGGAACCCACGCGTGTGTCCCCAAAGGTAGGGTTTCTTTACCCTTTTTTTGTCTGTTGTTTAGAGGAGCTTGCTTTATGGTGAAAGTTTATTGCCATTGTAGGAAGCCACAGCGGCTGGAGCGGCTCCTGACGTGCTCTCCCTCTCCTGTGTGTGTGTGTGTATGTGCGCCCCGCAGCTGCACAGAGGTATGTTCGGTTCTTTTGGTATTGAACATAATAAGCTGCCATGTTTTTAACACAGCCCGTTTGTTGTTTCCACGCTGTTTAGTGGCGGCACCAAGAACCCGCTGCTGCTTTGCCTTGCTGTTTTCGTTTGTTTGGCTGTTCACCACCATGCCACAGAGCTAACGGCAGCTAGCCTCACCGCCTCTTCTGCCTGGTCGGCTTCCGTATCAGCCGGCGCAGGCGAAGCAATTTGGGTTTTTGGTTTCCTTTTAATGTGTGTTCCTATCTGCTTTTAACGGTTGTTTGCCCTCGAGTTTATTATGTGTATGTAGTGAGGGACACTGTTTCATTATTGTTTAGGTTTTGTTTCTTTTTCTTTTACTCCAATGTCCCTGTTTCTTTGGTATTTAATATTCTGAGTTTAATGGTTTCTTTTGTGAAGTGGTTATTAGTTTAGTTTCTTTGGTTTTTGTTTTATTTTTCTTTCTGTGTCCCCCATTAACTCCCCTTTTGTGTTTCAGAGGCTGTGCAACGGTGGTTGGGACGTGGTGTCGTCGGTGGTGGTATCCCCCCCTGTGTGATGTGTGAACCCTGGATGGTTTTTTGGTTTAGTTTGTCACGTGTGTGTGGTTTTCTTTATGCACCTGGTGACCTCTCCCTGGGCCCTGTTCCTCCCCTCCGTCAACACGCCGCCACATGGTAAGCCAGCCCCTGACCCTTTGCACCTCCTTTCCTTTTGTTTTGTTTTGTTTTAAGTGATTTTAAGTGATTGTTAAATAAAATTAAACTATTTGTATTTGAACCCCACGTCTCATGCCTGGTGGTGTAAGAACCTGTGTGCCTTGAACAAAATATTAAGAGGCACCACTTTCCTTGGAAATCTCCAAGGTGGCGTTGTCGAGTTCAACTTAGGAGCTACTGGGCAATCTGACCTCAGCCCTGGGCTCTCCCCCTCCCCACATTCTGCAGCCCTCGCTGCCACCGCTCGCCACATCAAGAAAGTTAGAACTGCAAGCTCTAAATGTCTTAAATAAAAATGGACTTCAGAAATTAGGCTTATAGACTCGAGAAGGGAAAGAGGCGAACAAGTACTGAACCAGATTATGTCTGGTCAAATGTTGGGCGGGCAACTGCAGGGAGGCACAGATATGACTGAGGAGCACTCTTACCACCAACCTTTTACTAGCAAGGTGTACCTAAGAAAAGTGCCCATTAGTGATAGGAGAACCAGCTCTTTTAACCTCAGCATGTTTTTGGACTGTGGAAGGAAGCCAAAGAACCCTGTGAGAACCCAAGCAGGGAGAACAAGCAAACTCCACACAGAAAGATCCCAGGCTGAGATTCGAACCCAAGACCTTCTAGCTGTGAGGCAACAGTGCTAACCAAGACCTCCAATAAATTTATGAAAGAGCTAAGATGTGTGATTGTGTTTTTTTTTTTGTGTGTGTGTGTGTTTTTTGACAAAGACACGTTTTTCAAGAATTTGAACACAGGAAATATCGGAAAAAGTAAAAGTCCAAGTAATACCTAAAGAAACTAGTCAGAACAAAAATTTTAGAACTTCAAAATCCAATAAGGAACAAAAACACAAACCCAGTGACCATATAGAGAAGAAGGAGCAAATCAGGTGGATACCAGGCAGTAAGCTAACAGGGCTCTCAAATAGGAAACAAAACAGGTTTCTCAGCAGGAAAAGCAGGTATTCCTGACAGGGTTGCAGACTGGGCTGACAAACAGGACAAACTGGCACAAGACAAGGAAACGACAAGACTATTTATACAATGAGAATTAACTGGGAAGACAAGACTCACAAGGCTCAGGTGAAACTTCTAAGGGGAATCAACAGAGCAGGGAATGTGATTTCACTAAAACAGATAAGGGGCATGTAATGTGCACGTAGACAAACAGAAAAACACAGAGAGGGAAAAGGAAAACACACAGGAGCGGGTCTAGCTAAACAGAACTGGAATCAAAACCCAAAGACCATGACATCACAGCTGTGCAGAACTTTTTTTTTTGTCTCCAGTAACCTGTTATCTTTGTGCCACAGTATATCTCAAACATGCACCATCATCCATAATTCAGATTAATCTGGACACAGATAAAAGATATCCAACCATAATGATAATCTGACTAGTTCAACATTATCGAAACTAATCCAAATGGCTGCTGTCAGTACATACATTTTGAACTGCAAAAGGATGCCAAAATGTAAATTATGTTCAATCTCAGGCTTTTGATGAGATTAATCCTTTATAACATTTGACTCCACAACTTCTCTTGGTTAAGTTTTACTGATGTTCTTGATGGTGAGGTATTTTCCTGTTCCAAAGACTGCACACCCCAAGAAGACCAATCACAACCAACAAAATATAACCCTGTTCTCTTACAGCTCTTCATGTGCAGTGACATCATGGTAACACTGGTCACTTCTCTTAATAATGTTTTACTGCAATAACAGAAATGTAGCGTTACTATTCTGTATAAATGTACACACACCATGTCCCTCCTTTAAGGTTGCATTATCCATCATGCCATACCTGTACATATCCATATGTAAATTCATCATGAAACTTTATCTTATCTTTTACCTGGATACCTGTTTGTAGTGCTTTTGAGTAATTGATAATATGCTAACATGCAAAACTGAAATGGTGGGCATTTGTTACCCATATGTTACAATAACTGGAAATATAACTGTTGGGAAAGAAGAAGATTCCGGTTGGGCTCTGGAGGGAAGGAACAGTACTCAGTAAACCAACAGATAAAAGTATGCAGTGACCACATACCCATTATATTGTGTCAGAATTCTTTTACATGTTTACAGTATTTACAATCAGTGCACTTTTTTGAAAAGAAAAAGGAAGAGTCCATTTTAATATTGTAATCCTGGTTGTCCAAGCGTACAATAATTCACAGTCTGTTTAAGACTCCAGTGTTTGACGGGAGAAAAAATAATAAACCGGGGAAAAATGAAGGTGTGTGTCCCAGGCACGTTGTGGGTGTGAGTCTGCAGCTGTGGAAGTCCTTACCACACCAGTAGTAGTAGCAGATCAGCCTCTTAATGCAGAGAAGAGACTGTGTGGTCAGGTCCATCCACAGATCCAGGGTAAGACAACCTGACCAGTTCCTTTTAGTCAGCAATGCATGAGAAGCACTCAACATTGCTCAGTCACACGTTTTTTTATCTGCAGCTGCTCTCCATCCCGGCATCACACCTGTCTACCTACCTGTGAGTATCCACCATGTTTATTTCCATGCAAGCTCAAAATCTCACAGAGGGTGACGCAAATATTGCGAGATCTGGACAGAAGCTTGCAAGCAGATAAAACAGAGAATAATATATTTTATTAGCTGGGTTACACATTGCACTGCGTCAACATTTTAGTATAGATGGTGTGCATGCTAGCATTTAGCTCATGCTGTTGTTCTTTTTACTTTAAGTGTGAACTACAGCTGCCCATACAAAGTCTGTATTGCTCCATGCAGTATCCATACACTTGGGACATACTATTTTGTTGCAATATTGTGTCTTAAACTTAGGCCATTGCAGAGGGTAGTGGAAAATGGGCTTTCTTTTGTATGTACACTGTCTGCAGTTCATGCTTTTTTGTACCTGTGTAGACTCTGTGACATATGTGACACAACTGTGAAGAGGACTGTAGATCAGAATGACCAGAAAAGCATGCTGGCTTGCAAACTTCAAATGCCAACTGGATGTGTCAGGACTTGCTGCTATTTTTTGGAGTATTACATTTGACACACTATGCATCAGGACATTTTAAGGTTTTTTTCAGACATGCTATATAGTATAGTAATATGGATTTTGGAATGCACCCTTACTCCTCTTTCTATATTTAAATAATGTCCTAAACTTACAATGTCTCATTCAATTCTTGTAGAAATTAGATATGTATTTGAAATTAACTGATACAGTAGTTACAGATACAGTAATTTTGCTTTAAACACACTCTGTGTTATTTCTACATGCTGTATTTGTAAAATGGTCAAATCTAAACAGCATAAGTAAGTCTGATTAACTCACCATCAACATCCTGCACTCATCATCCCAGCAGCTGCTTGCTCTCCTCTTAAAGCCCCACTACAAACTGATTTCTGAATGGAAAAATGCGCTGCACTTAGTTTTAATTCTGCATTAGTGACACAGAACATGACTCAGATTTGTTTTCCTCTAAATGGAGCCTGCAGAGGGCAGAAGCAAGGTTCCGTTGTCTCCCCTGAGTCAGCACTGCTTTCACATTTGTATTTATGGGCTGAATTTAAAGAACAATCAGCAACAGCAGACAGCCAGTTCTTTCTGATTTTGCAGGCCATGAAAACCATGGGTGAATCGTTACCTTTCCACTCTTGGCAGAACATATCAAATCATAGAAGCCAAACTACCTCGGCTCACTTATAGTGACCTGTTTTTATTTTTTCATAAAATGAAGAGATTTTCAAGATACACAGACATTTTTCAGGAGCTCCAGTCAATAAGGCTGAAATTACTTCAAAGGAACATATAATGAGTGCGTAAGTACTATTTATGCCATAAGCAATATTTTTAAGCCACTCACTCCTCTAATCGGATGTCTCAGTAAGTCTCCGAACACAGGGGAGGATTAACGTGTGAACAGCAGATTTGTCCATCCTGATGACAGAGAGGGGAAATGCAAACAAGCTAATGGTTGGTTGTGATTACATGCAGTGTGATGCATTCGCTGATTAAGTGTTAATGCTGGAGACTGGTGTGTGCTGTATTGATCATATAGGTGTGATATTTATTATTTGACATCAGGAGCAGTGCTGAAACTAGTCTACACCATAGCAAGACTCTGGGCTTATTTATTCAGCAACTATGGCATCAGTGGTTAATAAACACAGTGGACTCTTTTCTACTGTGCAAACAAGCACAGTGCTATTCCAAAGTCTTAGGTCTTGCCATGTGGACTGTACATCACCAAATGTACCTGTTAATTTATTTCATGTAAATGATGGAGGTGGGTGCAGCTAAAAATGATCAGTGGAGGTGGTGCAATTTCACAGCAATTTTGCCACCAGATTTTGATTTAGTCTTTTGACAAATCCAATTCAGTCTAGGTTCAGCCGTCAAAGCAAAGACACATTTGTTGTCTGCGGTTACCATGGTTACAAGTCATTCTCATCAGTTCTAAAGTTATTGTAAAAGGCAGCATATAGTTGTTAATAGACACACCGTACTCTGCAGTGACACAACACATTGCTTCTCCTCTGTTACAGCAGCTATCCTCCCCTGATCTCTCCCAGTCAGTATTACTGCAGCTACCGGTTCTTTCTGCTGCACCTGTCTAATGATGAAAATATGTTTTAGTTTTAATCAGATTGTGTCATTTGATTCTAGACAGATACTAATTATCATCAAGTGACTCACTGTCGCTGGCAAGAAGTCTCATTGTAGTCTGACTTATCAGATGTAGGCTGTGGGTATAAGACTGCCATTGGCCATTCCTGACAGACGCCTTTCTCCCCTCCTTCACAGACCACAACAATTCTACTCAGTCACTATTTTGAGGGAACATTCAAGCTGCACCCTTCACTTAGCTCCACCCACAATGACTGTGATTTGTGGTTTAAAGAAATACAAGGCGGAGGTTTTTTTATTGTTGTTGTTGTTGTTTTCCTCAATAGCAGAATGACAGTGAGCTGCAGCATGCATTATACATTATGTGCTACAGAATAGGCTGGCTTAATATAACTCATTCTTACAATTTTAATTTTTGTATATCCTAAACATTCAAGGTTAAAGCTGTCACCATCCTAGTGTATATGCTTTCCATGGTTTAAGGGGTTATTCTTGCCTATTGCAGTGTTAATGAAAAAGGTCCAGTAACAAACTCTGCTCTGCAGTAATACAACTGTCCTCAGTAAATCCAATTAGATATAATTTCCAAAGGCTGGCTGCTCACTCAATATTGGCATTAGCATTACTGCAGCTACCTTCTCTCTTACCCTAAGAGCAGCAACTCATTCTAAAGAGGATTGAGTTGCTGCTCTTAGGGTATATTTGTGTGTGTATATGTGTGTTTTCATTTTTCATTTTGGAAAATTCATACCTTTAAAAGTATGTAAACTATTACAAGACATTTGCATTGTATTGACAGACACACTGTCCACTATCACTAATATATTATATTTAAAACACTTTTCAAGACACTCAAAAACACTTTACTTTACATTATTCATTCACTCCATCCTCCATGGTGCTAAGCTACCTATGTAGCCACAGCTGTCCTGGGGTAGACTGACAGAGATCAGGCTGCCAGTCTGCTCCATCGGCCCCTCCAACCACCACCAACCACTCACTCTCACACTGCATCCACCCAGGCTTCCTGGTGTTCCCTCATGGTCTCCCATCCAGGTACAGACCAGGTCCAACCCTGCTTAGCTTCTGAGATCTGACGGGATCAGGCATCCATAAGGTGGTATGGCCACTGTGTTACTTTTGAACAATGTAATGTGATGTCCCTCCTAAAATACAAGCCACACTAAATCTAAAAATGTGTATATTGTGTGTGTATTCAGATACACCTGACTTATGAATTAATGAAGAAGCTACAGTACAATTGCATTCAGTCTGGTGCTGCACTGCTGTGTTGATATGCACTTCACATCAGTGGACCAAGCTGCAGTAATTTGCAGGTGTAGAGAGAGACTGAAATAGAGTCAGAGAGAGAAGGGGATGACATGCCACAAAGATGTCTCAGCCAAGAACTGAACTGCAGACAGTGCCCCTATAGCTTATGTGCCTTCTACCATTAGGACAGCAGACACCCCAAGTCCGTGTTATTTTTAGAACACCTGTATTTTTTTCACCTCATTTCACTGTATTTGCCTCTTGTCTCTCCCTCTTCTACATTCTCTTGGAAGGCACGCCTCAAGGCTTGAAAACCTCTGATGTGGAGGAAGATTTAGATGCTTGACACCCTAAATTCTTTACTCACTCATTTCTACCAAAAGCCTATAAAACCACCAAAAGTAGACAACTGAAGGTAATTGTAGAGGTCCCCTCCGAGTTTTGGAAACAGCAACACAAGATAGCAGAAGGAGAGGAGAGAGTCAGCTGACATGAGCGGCCAATGGCAGGATTTTACCTGCAGCCTAATCTGGTGAGTCAGATTAGCAACATCACCGATGTATTTAGTTGTAGTTTCATAGACAAGTTAATAGTGGTGTGGTGATTAACAGACATGCACAATCAACCACAGCTTCTAAAGTTAATCACAGCTTTTAAACTTATACATATTTTGGTTTATTTTATTTCTGTACTATATTTAGTACCCACTGTGGGATTTCCCCTCATAGCTCTTCCGGTGTCACCCTTAGCACTGTTTTTTTCTACAGCTTGGTCACTGCCTTTAAATAAAGAGTCTGGATGAAATGGCAGTGACCATTTTTAAAAAAATATGTGTTTAACAGTTGAACTGTCTGTTTTTAGGGAGCCACTTAGGTTAATACATCTAAAGCCACATCACATGACACATACGAATATGTAATGAGGTTACCACTGCTTAAGTCTCTGTTTGAAGACACATGGATCATGCTACTGCGGGATGCTACATCTGTTTGACAGAAAAGGAAAAAGAAGGCAACACCCTACACTCAGCAAGAGACAAAGTCCTACAGCTGATGTCAAGATTTGTATATGAGTTACTGTGAAGGAGACAGAGCTGAGCTGTGGTTGATGGCGGTCCACTTGAACCCTTACATACATCAGCCCCTGCATACATCACCATGACAACTGAGCTAATCACCAGTAAACTCACAGCTGAAAGCTCCAGTTGATGACAGAAGTGAAACTTGAGCTGCAGTTTTTGTCAAAGATTTGCATATTTTTAAACTCTCTCATCTTGCCAGCATGATGAGGTGAGCACTGTAAGCAGCTCATTAGTAAGCCTAATGATTGCAGTAGTTAATTGATGTTCATCGCACACAAGGTGGACACTAATCTTTATAATATGGCAGTGTCAAATGTGGACACATTAGTAACTGTTGTTAATTCAAAAGCAATGTCAGATTTTTATGAGTTCATTTTCATTAAATTTTTATTTCGTATTACTTTTGTCAGTTTCAAGTTATTTCAGTGACCATTGTGGGTTTTTCTTTCTTGAACAGAAGGGTACCAACAGTTTTGTCCACGTGTGTATGTATTACAGATTTCCACACTGATTAATAAAGGCTCATCCTATCTTATCTTATCTTATCTTATCTTATCTTATCTTATCTTATCTTATCTTGTCTTATCATATCTTATATTCTTCACAATTCTCCTAAAAAGCAATCAAAGACTGAACTCCGACCTGTGAGTTCAAAAGAAATACTGTTGACAATATGTTGGGTGACATCAGATGTCACAAAGCAGTAATCATAGAGTCTGAGGAACCTCAGTGTGGCAGGTACTGTTATTTTAGTTCCACAGTTTAACCTGCATTTGATCCACTCTTCAGGTTTTTAGAAGACTCTTATCTCTGCAGGGGTCACACAATGGGACGATGTCATGCAGAATCCAAACTTGTAAATACTGTAGGACATACAAAAAAGCCAAATCTCCAGTAGCAAATGATGAGAAAAAGAACTAGTTAAAATTACAGAGAAAAAGTTCTGAGTTGAAAGTCTGGTTACACTGCAGAAAGGCTTCAATAAAGTACTGTGACATTTAAAATCCAACAAGTGTAAAAGAACAGAGAGCACTTACTTTACCCTGAGTTATCAATGCTGGAAGACCTACAGCTGACCATTTGCACAATATCTAAAGAAGATAAATAAGCATATTTACATGCATACAATTGTATTTCCTAACCTTTAAGTTGGACGGCTGTGTTCACCCTGTTGTTGCTGTGTCCATATTAACGGATTACTGTTTATGAGTAGCAGCAGAATTTTCTTGTTGTTGTTGTTTTGTATGTTTTACAGCCACTCAGTAGTGAGGGTCGGATTTACATCATTTTAGGATCAAGGCGATATGCTGATTTAAAAGGTATTCAATACAATGTTTGTGTAAATGTTTCATGGCTGGAGCCACCTACCTGGTTAACTACAGTCTGGTCCATTAATATTTGGGAAGTTAAATATGTTTTATAATTTTGCCTTTGTACACCACCACAATGGATTTGAAATTAAGTAAGATTAAGTAATTAAGATGTGATTGAAGTGCTTTATTCAACGGGTTTAACAAAAACACTTTTAAACTTTTTGGAATTATAGTCATTTTTTCCAAAGTCCCTCTAGTTTCGGTGTGGACTATTTTCTTGTTGTTTCATTAAAGACTTGAAAGATGAGTTGATTCCAAGTGTTGAATTTGCATTTGGTAGCTGTTAAAAGGAGCTCTCAATACATGGTCCAAAGACATGTTGATGCAAGTGAAGGAGTCCAGTATTAGCTTGAAGAAACACATCTACCAAAGAAAGAGCAGCAACTCTGGAAGCGGATGAAACAACAATGTGGTATGTTCACTTAATAAGGAGAAAACTGAATGCAAAAGGCCCACAAACAAGCAGCAGCTGGAGACTGTTGCAGTAAAACCTGGCAAAGAATGCTAAGGAAGGATAGAGCATGTGGTGATGTCCACGCGTTCCAGACTTCAGGCAGTCATTGAATGCAAAGGATTCACTTTTAAGTTTTAAAAACCATCCCTATATTTATAATTCAGTTAGTTTGTCGATTTACTTTTGACCCTGTAAAAACGGAGGGACTAAAACATAGCTGTAATTTCTAAACAGTCAATCCGATATTTTTGCCAAACCCCATGAACTCAATCAATCAATCAATCAATCAATCAATCAAACAAACAAACAATCTGTCAGTCAACCTGGCTGACATGAGTTGTGACACAAAGTCAGTGCATGAAAGTGGAAAGTCTACACTTCGATCACATTTCATCTTACTTTATTGGCCTTTTGTATTGAGCTGCTGCAACTTTGTAGCATCTTAAATGCTATGATTCCTTCAGCTTATGATTCGATGAAGGGACTGTAACGGAGCTATTTTAGGCCCAAAAATGACCAGGATCAAAGTCTTATAGTGCTAGGTAAAAATATGATTCTGATAAAGCCAACTTCTCTAATGATTCATAGACATCTGGGCTGATGATACCAGTAGATGTTAATATGAAAGTGACAGTTAAAAACACAAATTCTCAAGCATAATAGCTGTTGAGGTCCAACAGTTGTGTCTATGTGATGTTCTTCATGAATAAAAAGCAAATGCCATATTTGTTAGATTCTAGCTTACATGGCTTCAGAGGGAAACATATACCTTGAATGTGCCTTTCTAATGCCCCACAGATTAACGGTCTCTGAATCCAGCTCAGAACCATGTCCACACTTAGCATTTATCAAGCAACACAGCATGGCAACACCCTTCCAACTAAACATGCCTGGCAGCTGACAGCAACTGTTCCAACACTCAGGCACAGAACTATAGCAACAGAAACTGAATTATTCATCACAGCCCAAAGTGATCGCATTCATTAAATGTTATTTGAAAAAGAGAACAATGGCATTCAAAGGCTTATGAAGACAAGAACAGGCAGTACAGTCCCTTATTCTGTGCTCTGTGGGGGAACGTTAACCTTTTGCATTTGCACAAGGACCTAAATTATAGGTTGTACTCTGCACGTGCAGTGTAGTCCATGATGAACAGCAAAACTAGCCAGGTGACAGCTATGATGTGCTAATGAAACTGATGCAACTTGTCCAACCAAACAGGTCTTTGTCGTCTTGTTAAAGAGAGATGAGAGGCAGACTGTTCTTATCTCATAGAAAAGAGCCAAACACTGATAGCAAGCTGAGGACATTGTTGTTGTTCGGTGTTATGAATACTTTTAATATTAAAATGCAGTTTGGAGCAATGCTAAGCCCTCAGTAAGCCATGTTTACACGACATTTGTATGAGCATGACAGTTAAGTTACAAGTGATCCTGCAGGATGAACCTCCTCACCTGCTAAAAGTTTAGATCCAATTAAAAGCTCATAACTAATTATTTCTTTGTCTTCCTTCATTTGACACATACTATTTTTCGAAACAATGACATGTCTTTCTGTCCAGTGTAAGCAGCTCCTGCACTGTGTTCATGCAGTTTTAGGGACTGCATTATTAATTATTCATTATAATTTTACCAGCTTTAGCACATAGAATACGTTTGTTTATTGTCCTGAGCAGCACAAGTTGGGCTTGGGTTGTCAGTCAACATGTCAATATGATGTTTTTTATATGGTAGAAGACACAGACCATGAATAAACTAAGCAATCAATACAACGACTGAACATCTCAGTCTTGAAACGACTGTAGCTGTGGTCATCTCAGATGGGGTGATGTTGGGGCGTTCACCTAAGGAAGCAATCCTGTCAGCTTATGCGATAGTGTTTCTGTTTTTTCTATCTCAGGTTCCAGCATGTATGGCGGCATTAGGCCAGTATTACAACCTGCCATTGTGAAGCAGAGAGACATTTTACAGTGTTTAAGCAGAGTTAACTGGTGTGCAAAAAAACAGTGAAGGGATAGGAGGAGATAGCGAGGAATAGATTGACAAATTCTAAATGAAGCAAAAGTATGAAGTTTTATCAAAGACACTTTGAGGCAGGAAGAGATTATTCTCATGGTAAAAAAAAACTGTATTTGTAATTTGGAGATGAGTTCTGGGGGTTTAATCAAAATGTAGAGAGGGACTTTAACGAGATACACTAGCGCTGACATGAGAATGCAATGTTCTAGCAGAAAGGTTAACTTAGGAAACTCTAAAAGATATGAAGTCTGCATAAATGTATCATTTTCAGACTTGATCCTGAAAACTATTTCAGAATTTGTGAAGTTAGCCTCCCTGATCACACACAGTCCAGTTCTATTCTAATCAAATATTTTCCAGCATGAATTACATTTGGCCTCTTAGTTAAAGTACAATTCCTGAGAGATTTAAGTCAGTTTTACTTTGATATTATCCTCTCAAAACTCAGAAGTCCAGGATGATAGAATCGCAGTTTGGGTGAGGTTGATTTACCCCAAAACAAACAAAAAATAATAATAATAAAAACTGAATACTTTGGTTTATATATTAATAGACTACCATGAAAGGACATGTTTATTTACTGTGTATTTCAACAATAACAGTTTAAATTCAGTTCAGTTGATATGACTTAATTGCGACCTGACGTTGTAGCCTATTATTTGCAAGAATGATAAAGTATGCAGAAGTCATGTAGTCTCGCCTCTTCACACCTTATAGTTCATACACAAACAGTCTGAAGTATAGAAACCCTAAGCGGCCATGGTCCAACTTAATTTTTTCGCTCCGTTTTCTCGTGATAACAAGATAATTTTGTCATTATTACGTGATAACAAAATCCGTTATGTCATGATAACAACAAAATTATCTCTTTATAACGAGACAACAAAATTGTTTTCTTGTTATAAAGAGTTAATTTTAGGTGAGGTGCAAAGTGAAACCAACCCGCCAGACCACTGTTAAAGATAATAACTTTTATCCACAGACTTGCAAAAGTACAAACAAACTCATGAACAGGCTGAACTGACCTCATTAGAGTGTGCAGCTGCAGTAGAGCAGTCTAGGCCTTTCTTCAGTCGGTAGTGAGCAGCGGCAGCAGAGCACCTTCTGGTCTGGCCTGGTTTCACTTTGTACCTCACCAGAAAATTAACTCGTGATAACGAGAAAATGATTTTGTTTTCTTGAGAAAACAAGATAATTTTATCGTTATCACAACTTAATGGATTTTGTTATTGCGTCATAACAACAAAGTTATGTCATTATTACAAGAAAACGGAGGAGAATGATCTCATTTTCTCGAGAAAATGGTGCAGAAAAAATTAAGTTGGACCATGGCCATTTAGGGCTTCCATACTGAAGCCTTAGTCAACTGTTAGTACAAAACAAAGTCACTAAAACAGCGACACTCTGATAGTTGTGTCAGCATAATGGACAAGTTTATTATTGTTCCTGTTTTATTACTGGAATTTACAAAACTGCTGGCAGAAGGTGGCTCTAGTGTGGCTGTTCCTGTTGAGTGACCATCCTCAAAAGGTGAGCTTTTATTTTTGGTTCACTACTTTCCTGTGTCCTTTAGCAGAGAATGATGGTTGTTAGTGTCTAAACTGAACTTACCAGACACTGCCCGAAAAAAAAACACACACACACAACACTCTTGTGAGGTTGGTAACTAAAATATATCTAATAACAAAAATAATGACCTCAGGATCACGTCTATGCTTTTTGCAGATGATATGATGCTGTTGGCTTCATCAGACCATGACCTTCAGCACTCACTGGAGCGGCTTGCAGCCCAGTGTGAAGCAACAGGGATGCGAGTCAGCAACTCCAAGTCCGAGGCCATGGTTCTCTGCTGGACATCTGTGTATTGCTCCCTCCAGGTTGGGGGGAGTTGCTTCCCTAAGCAAAGGAATTTAAGTATCTCGGGATCTTGTTCTCAAGTGAGGGAAAAATGGAGCATGAGATGGACAGGCAGCTTAGTGCAGCATCAGCAGTAATGTGGGCGTTGTACTGGACCATTGTGGTGAAGAGGGAGCTGAGCTAGAAGGCGAAGCTCTTGATTTACCAGTATTTTGACGTTCAAACCCTCAACTCTGGTCATGAGCTCTGGGTAGTGACTGAAAGAACAAGATCGCATGTACTAGCATCCGAAATGGGTTTCCTCCGTATGGTGGCTGGGCTCAGCCTTAGAGGGTGAGAAGCTTGAATATCTGAATGAAGCTCAGAGTGGAGCCGTTGCTCCTTCACGTCGAAAGGAGCCAGTTGAGGTGGTTTAGACATCTGATTCGAATATCTCCTAGGAGGTTCCTTTAGAGGTTTTCTGAGCACGTCCACCTGGAAGGAGACCACGAGGTAGACCCAGAACCCGCTGGAGGGATTATATATCTCTTCTGGCCTGGGATCCCCCAGGAAGAACCATAATCAGTTGCTGGGGGAGGGACGCCTGGCAAGACCTGCTTTGTCTGCTGCCTCTGTGACCTGACCCCGGATAAGCAGAAGAAAATGGATGGATGGTCGGAATACACCACAACCAAATCCAAAACATATGAAAACAACAATAATAATGCTGGTTTAAATTCACACTCTCAAAATCCTAAAAAGGCTGGCCTGGGCAGCCAGGACCTGCTCATAACACTGAATCTGCAGATGACCTTTCTACTGTTTCTGTTTATTGCATTTTGAAAAACGTGAGGCTACAGGGTAAAGGTATATTGGCATTCTTTATATTTATTTATTAATTGCACCAGAATATCGACATGAAATGGAGTTGGACCTTAGTGTTTAAAATGCTGAAATACATTAACCTATATTCAGTCCCTGAAGAACAATGCATAGCTGTCGTAGATAACCACATTCCCAGGGACATGATCATAATATCATTTTCATCACTGTGAAGCCATCCTTGTAAATCTGTTACAGTAGCATGACAATAATCCCATGACCTTTCCAGCCTGAGATTATTGTTCTTTTAAAGTAAAACAGCAACTAACAAACAAGATGAAACTTCTTTTTTAAAAAGCTTTTTTGGGGGGAGACATGACCAGCATTGCTGCTTGTTGATTGTTCCTATTCAGTGTTTCTCTTTTCCACTGGATGCTGTTCAGCATTAACATTATGGTGACTGATGCTCTTTAATAGGATGTTCATTAGCCATGCATTAATATGCTTCGCGTCTGCTAATACTATATTTCTCATCTGGCCCCCAAAGGATTATGCTCAAAATAAATCACAGGGCTTTTACACTGCAGCATTGTAGTTCATAGAATTTTCCCATAATAATAACTCATGCTGTCACCATAATTAGTTAACTGTGTTTAATCACATGCAAAATTGATCCCTGGATAAGTAATGTTTCCAGAAATCCCTTCCCAACTGTGATTCTGTTGCCCACTCATTTGTAACAGCCTTGTGCTAATGACTGTGCTCATGGTGGCAGTGTGGAAGCCACTGGGAGGTCTGGGTATGAGCTTTACTCATGTACTGGCAACACGCCAACTCAATACAGGTCTGTTCTTTATCAATAATTCCCTTTGCCTTGTGCCATACACCTTTGATGAAAACAACTAGGGGAAGCTGGCTAGGCACAGAAAGAGACATGCATGTCATTATGCAGACTGGATTCTCCTGAGACAGCTTTCAGTTCCTCCCTGCATTTCCTTCGTTTTTTCAATCCCAGCCTCCTCATCCAGCTCTTCTCTGCCTGTCTGTGGAACAACATGCAAACTCTAATTAATTAGTCCCACCAGACCTGGCAAAGTCTGAGAAAGCATCCCCAACTTTCTCCTTAAGCTCAGACGGCAGCTTAGCTTTGCAGATCTTGTGACTCTGCAACTTCCTCAGCTGCGACCTTTTATTTACCATGTAATGGTAGGCTGTCTGGAGGAAATGGGAGTAACACAGTCCTAGTTGAAGAATATGAGGAGGTCATTTGGCCAGTTTGAAATGGCTTTTTTTTGGCTGATTAAAAAGCATAAATGAACTTTGGGAAATAATGAACAAAATTACCCTTAGTAAAAATAATATTAGCTATGAAAGCTACTATGCAGAAAGAGAACTTTCATACCTACAATTAAATTCCTAAATGTTCAGTAAAAAAGTAAAATAAAAATGGAACCTCTCCCCTACAAGCTGTTTTTTTCTGGACAGTACTGGTTAAGTCCTCAACAAAAACATTAAACAAAGCTTAACTAAGCTTGTTCACTTGCTGCATATCTAAAGCAGCCTAAACTAACACCAACCTTAAACAAACATCAGCAAAACCCCCATCCTACAGCCTAAAAACCCAAGACCTGATCGTGCAGCTCCGCAAACCCTATACAACCCACCATCAGACATCAGTAAGCTGCAGGGCCCAGATATCAGCCAGTGACCAGGAGAGGAGGAAACATTCGGTGTCAACTGACAGAAGGGAGAGGAACTCCAAGGCTGTGGTTAAATAGTCATTTTTGCTTTGGGAGGTACCTGAGTGAAATGAGTGGCAGGGTAGGAGTAAGAATGAGAATGTAGATCATACTGAAGTAGATTTCTAAGTGCAACACTTAATGCCCACCTTGTATAAATTTAACAGTTATTTTCATACAATCATACTAACTGGGATTCACACAGACAAATGTGAGTCGATCGAAGGTGAGTAGCTATTCTCATTTGGACAACCATCTTGTTTCACTACTGTGACTGCCAATCTATGTTCCTTTTTATTTCATCTCTAAGTCTAATGTTGCAGAGAACTCAATTATTAGATTTGGATTTCTTTTGACAACGACAACAAAGACAGAATTTTATGATTGTTAAACCCTGTTCTCTGTGGACACACTGGAGAAACAGGAGAGTCAATGTGAGGATGGGGATGAGTTTTAACACAAACTGCATTAGCTGGATTCACAGGTTAAAGCTCATCTGTTCAGGGACCGTTGCAGCGTGCAGACATAAACTAAGCAAAGTTTCATGCCCAGAGCTCTGGGCAGAGAGGATGTCTTTAAGTCCTGGCCGGCCACTTTACAGGACCAGAAAAAGACATGACAGAGAAGTCATCAGGACTAAGGTCAAAGGTCTCAGGCAAAGACAGAATGGACAGGTTGAGAGGTGCTCTCCAGGGTGTTATTTTTCTTCAGACTGCACACTGTTTTCCCCAACAGGAAAAACTCAGGTGGACAATTATTTATCAAACATATAGCCTACATTATAGATAAAGACCACAGTCAATGTGGAGCATAAATATTCTACTGGACTGTGGATTGTACAGAGGAAAGAACACAAACTCCACAGCTGGAGATGCTTCTGTGGCTTCAGTACTTTCTCTGTTGTAAAAACTGCTTTTCTCAGGCTTTTTCTTCTTTCTTTCTTTTTTTTTCTTTTTCAAGTGCGCCAGAAAAGAGAAAGGAAACCATTCTGTAGAGTATTTTCGCACACTGTACAGTTTCATACAAAAATCATATTTTGCCCTGAAGCATGTAGTCACTCTCCAGGTTTGTAGGGTACTTTGAAGTAATGTGCTGGTGCTTGAATTCTGGAGGGTAGAAGGTTGGAGATACATGTGTGCATATGTATGTGTCGGTGGGAGGAGACATCCTTTGGGAATTGATCTTATTGACAATATGTTTGCAAAAGTGTGAATGAGACATGTCCAGGCTGGTTGTTGTATGGACCAGCAGGATGTTGTGTAGGTGTAGTTTGATTGGGTTTGTTAAGCAGGTGTAAGCACATGTTTACACTGACAACACTTGAACACATTGTTGTTTGTCACTACTTTCAAACCAGAAGTGCTTGCTGTCAGAAAGCGTTGTGAAACTGGCTCAGAAGTGAACACAAATGACTCGTCTCCTGCTTGAGTACACAAAACACCTGGGGCCTCATGAACAAAGCCTTGCGTGGATTTCCTACTAAAACATGGCGTACGCTCAAATCCAGAAAACGTTGTACGCACAAAAATATCCAGACGTATAAATCTGCATGAATCCAAGCACAATTCCTTCGTACATCCTAAGTGATCGCACCTGTTGGCGTACCCGACCCCTCCCTCTTCATGCCCCCCATATAAATACACAAATCATATCTAAATGAGCCGTGCATCTGAGATTCCCCTCTCTGCACGAGTCAAAAAACTAAACAAGACATGTAAGACGGGAAAAAATGAATTTCACAGAAAGCAAATTGGAAGCACTACTCAGAAGGGCTGGACTCGAATATCCAAATATTCAGCTGTTGTGGAGGTATCCAGATCATAATTTTGAGGTCCGAACCCACCATCCCCACCCCGCCGCCACCACCTGGCTAAGCATCTGCACCAGTGGCACGCGGTTCGGGAAACGGAAAAGGAGCCGACAGAAGGGCATGGTGTGGACACTGCTGCTGTGGCGCCGCCAACTACTGTCTGTGCGTTCCATCCACTTCCACCCCAGCAGAGCGCACTCAACTCCCCCATAGAGGTTCATGAGTAAATGCTGTATGTATGGTATTATTTGGTTTGAAATCTTTTGAATTTAAATTTAGACATGCCAGCACATCAAAGAGGATATCAAAGACTATGACTCATGTTACTACTCACATGGATCACACAGTATCATTGGAAATTAGTGCAGAAGTGTGACGGGGAAAAGGTGATGCTGATTAAGACATTTCACACTTTATGATCGGAGTTATTAACATGAGTACTTTGCACACAGAGACAATCAGGGGCTTGTTAGAAGGATCTTAAGCTGTAGTTTCACCAGCAAAAAACAGCAAGTCACTAACTTTAACCACTGACTAGTAATGAAGCTGTGTATCACATATGATCTGTACACTGATGGAATGAGAATGTTTCCTGTTGACATTTACTAGTTCATCATGTCATGGCACTTTTATAGCAATGTGTGTGCAGTTGATAGCTCCGATAACAGTTCCCCAGCATCACCTCTAAGTGTCGCCAAAGGAAAAACAGCTGTCGAAACATGCGTACACCAGCCATGAAGTTGGCGTGAGGCACTGCACATTTCCATGGTCATTTCACTCTTGATACATCCGAACTTCGCCATGAAAATGAGTGTACGCCACGTTTTTGTGCGTACACACCCTTTGTACATGAGGCCCCAGCTGTCATCATTCCTGAAAAACCTTTAGTGAGGTTCTTCCTTATCGCAGCAAGGAGTATGTACACACACACACACACACACACACACATACACCCACACACACACACACATGTCAGCTGATGTCTGCACATACATGTAAAATCTGGAGTATGGGAATGTGATCGTGTCATGTGAGGGTCATGAAGCCACCCCTGGGGTTCATCTGCCTGGACAGCGATCACTGCACAGCTTTGCACTATCTCTGTCTCAACAGAGAACAAACGAGGTGGGCTTGACAGCTCCTCATGCAGGGAAGGAGGAGGTGGATTCCAGGAAATTCTGGACCAAACACCTAGATGTATGCTGGGAGAGGCAGTTTCCCCTAGGCCCAGCAGCACAACAAGCCAAGACTGTGACCGAGGCTGCCAGCACAGAAAGCAGTCGTCGCTAAACCTCCTTCATCTGACAGTAGGTGAGAAAGATGAGTGGGACGTGAGCAGCCAGGTGGGCTGCTGTGGTGGTCCGCATATGCTGCTGCATACTTTCATACCAGGGCACACACAATTCATACACACACCATTCTACTGTCACAAATGCATCCACTGCACTACTATAGTTCTTACCATAACCATGGCAACTGCCCACAACAAAGATGGCAACAAATGTGGCCTGAAAACACCATTTTCTTAGCTGTGTCTTAAGCTGTTGACAAAAACTACAATCAAATCAAATCACTAAAATCAGACTAAATACATATTGTCATAAGGAAACTAAGGTTAACTTCCTTGTTAACATACTCGTTTAGACATTTACTTCCTTGTTAACTTCCTCGTTTACTCATTAAATTCCTCATTCACTCATTTACTTCCTTGTTAATGTCCTTGTTTATTTGTTAACTTACTAATTTACTTCCTCAATAACTGACTCGTTTGCTTATTTACTTTATCATTATTTTATTCATTTACTTCCTCGTTAACTTCCTCTTTTATTTTCTTGTTAACTTGCTAGTTAACTAACTTGTTTACATGTTTACTTCCTTCTTAACTTCCTCATTTAGCCATTAACTTTCCCATTTAATCATTTACTTCCTCATCAACTTCCTTGTTAACTTCCTCATTTACTTGTTATATTCATCATTAACTTAATTGTTTATTTGTTTATTTACTCGTTAACTTCCCGTTTACTTCTTCATTAACTTTCCTTGTTTACGTCTTTGTTAATGTCCTTTCTTACTTACTCATTTCCTTGTCTACTTCCTTGTTTCCACACTTCCTTCTTTCATATACATAGCAAGCAAACTTCAATGCAGAGCTCCAGCTCCCTCCTTTGAAGCTGCCATATAAAATGTAACACTAATTTTACAACAGGGGAATGTCATGCTAAAGCATGTTTAGCATTACAAAAGTGCAATCTATGTTTCTTTACTGAGGTCCCACAAATAAACTGAATTGAGCCTCTCCTGTTCCACATTATTTATGTTGCATAAAGAAGGTTTATATTAGAAGTATAAAGGTATGTGACTACATACCTTTTTTAAATGACAAGGCCAGATCCTGACAGTTGACTTCCACCTCCACCTCCACTTTGAAGACTGTTTCTCCTCCTGTGCAGCCAACAAGAGGACCCATGAATGTTTCCAGAGTCATGAAAATGTAATCTGAAGAAAGCTGTGGGGCTGTTATCAGGTTCTCATGTGGGTTGGAATGAATAGGGTGTGACCAGTTGACACAAACAATGTCATCACATACCAGCGTGCTGAGGCTCTGGGCAAATGACATCTCTCATGCTTGGTTTCTTGTAATCCAGTGAAGTAACATCAGCTGTAAGAATATGCCCGTCTCTTAGCTGGATCAGAGCAGGTGTTATATTGAATGCTGGTCTTGAATAAATCACTGAAATAAGTCACTCACTTTGGAGAATATCTGACTCTAAAGAATTATGTTTCAGTCTAAACCCCCTGACAAATGGACACATGCTTAAACAGACTGCTAGAGTGTGTTCAGTTGCTTTCCCTGTTTAAATAGTTTGTGTTGGTGCAGGAGAGGTGCAGCTTCTGTTTTTCAGGCACAACTCTCTCCATCCAAACACAGAGGCAAACTGATTCATTACCAACCTCATGGCTTGTTAGAGCACCCTACAGCTCTGTATATTGGTCTGGACCAATATGTTTCAAACCCTAGCAGCTGATGTATCTGTGCTGCAGTGTTGGTCAGCAGGAGGAGTGCTTTATATCTGGCTGTCCTCTGTGTAATGTAGACCTCCTTTAGTGAAGAAGTTTGGTGATTTGGTATTTCACCTTGAGGGCATTCTGATCTTATTACTGTCCAACAGTATACAGATGTGTTGTCTTCATTGTTGTAATCATGTACCTCTATCATAGTTCACACAGGCAAGCAAGCAAAAGTCAGGTGACCACAATACCAATAAATCAGCTTTTGTTTATTGTAATAAGTCCTTTTGTTCACATTCTGGAGAGGCATTTATCATCTTGAGTTTCCAGTAACACCTACAACCTTTTATTTTCTGTGAGTGAATGAATGAAACCCATGCACATTTGACACACACACACACACACACACACACACACACACACACACACACACACACACACACACACACACACACACACACACACACACACAAACAATCAATGAACAATCTTTCATAGATTCATCCCCTGGAAATATGACACAATCTGCTGGATCAAAATGCATACAGCAACTTGAATTATGTAAAAAAGTTGTTTTGATCACATTTCTTTTGTAGTATGACTTTTACCTTCTTGTGAGTGATTACAAGAAAGCTGAGACATTGGCTAAGAGGCTGCCATGCAAGAAGGAAGCCCTTTCTCCTGAAACGGCACCTTAATGCTCAACTGAAGGTTGCTGATGACCACATGGACAAAGAAAAGACCTTCTGAAGAAGGTGCTGTGGTCAGATGAAACAATGCTTGATCTATTTGGCCACAGTGACCAGCAATATGAGATAATCGGAGATGAGGTGAGACCCTTAATCTCAAGAACACCAAGCCTAGCATGGTGGTGGTAGTATTATGTTCTGGGCTGTTTTGTTGCCAGTGGAACTGGTGCTTTAAACAAAGTAACTGGAATAATGAAGGAGGACAATTACCTCCACATCTTAAGGAAAATCTGAAAATCTCAGCCAGAATGTAGGATCTTGGATGCAGTTGAGTGTTCCAACAAGACAGTGACCCTAAACGCACATCAAAAGTGGTCAAGGAATGATTAAATCAGGTTAGAATTAAGGTTTTAGACTGACCTTCACAAAGTCAGGACTTAAACCCATCAAGGACCTGTGGCCTATGATGAAGCATCCATGTTAGAAAGCCAACAAATTTAGTTAACTTAGTGGTCAAAAATACAACGAGAACCTTATGGACGGCAATAAAAAATGAAAATGAAAATGGTCAAAGGACATTTGACCAAATGTTAGAATTGCTGTATGTATATTTTTGACCCAGCAGATTTTGTCATATTTCCAGAAACCTATACCGAATTTATGAAAGAACCAAATGCTTGATTGTTTTTTGTGACACATATGTATATGTTTTAATGATTCCATCATAGAAAAGTCAGAGTTATCAGAGTCACTGGGAAGTGCAGACTGCTGATATACATGGTCTTTACAAGTGTATGTAAACTTTTGTTTACCACTATATGTACAGTACATTGATGCTTTTAATTCACTGTGAGTTAGAGTCACTGCTACCAAACAGAGATCTCTACCCACTTCAGGGAAGGAATATCTGCAGTAACACATATCAAACAATGTCGACACATAGACATCAAAGCCTTCTGCTTGTTGCTGACAGAACAGAGAACAACATTCAGCTGTTATAGTATTTTGTCACTGAGTCTCTTGAGTTTTCAGACACATTGAAAGATTTCATGGAAACATTGTGTTTTCAGGGTCCTCACACCCCAATGTGAGTGTCACCAGGGAGTGAAACCACAGTTGTGGTGATCTTATCATTGCTGCTTTTTATCTTTTTCAATGTCAACTAATGGTTTCAGTTACAAACATTTAAGCTTTGAATAAAATCATCTGTTGCTGCACTTTTCGGTAGATGTAACTCAGATCTTTTTAGGGGCAACTGTAGAGACTGTTAGAAAAGGCAGGTATGCATGGCCATATGTTGGCTGTCTGGCACACATTCTTTACACACATTCTCAGCCATGCAAACGAATAAGAGAGCACTTCATCTCTAAACAATGGGAAGTTTCTTCTGTATTTCTGAAGTTTTTTTGCAGAGAGGATTACTGAGAAGCTGCATCTAAATTCTGGCTTTGCATCGTTTTAACTTTCTGCAGTTTCTGACAGTGAATGTCCAAGAAGTAGCGACTGATTACAGAGGGGGAAGGAACTTTTTCTTAACATATGCGACTGAAATTCATTTCATTCTTTCTTTCTTTCTTTCTAGTAGAACTACCAAGTCCCCTTTGGAGGAATTGTACGTCATCAAAGAGAAAACAACTTCACCAATTTGAAAAGACATGGGAAGCATGTATGAAAACAAACAAAAATAGAAGAATAAAGAAAAAATAGCCAGCATGATCCAAACATTAAGCAAAACTTGACGTTTTCAGCATCTAGTTTACTGCCTGGAGATTGCTTTTGTTGTTTTCCATATGTCTGTATAGATTCTCAGTCATCCAGGTCAATCAATTTCTACTGAAGCTCCCAGGATTGTTTTCCATAGTGATAGATATTTGGAAAATTAACATATAGAGGAAGGGGAGGAGAATCCTACATGAAATAGGCAGCCAATGGCAGGCTGATACCTGTAGTTTACATCCAGTGAGTCAGAGAAGTTCATCAAGTATATCAAACTGTCTAAACTCATTTCTCTGAGTTATGTGTGACTTGGAGTGACAGTGTTTCAGTCTTTGCTTCTTAGCACTGTGTGTGTTGCTGAAGATATTTTCTTCACTTTTTTTGCTAACATAGCTCAGGTTTGTAGCCAGGCAGGAAAACAACAAACAAAAACTAGACTAGAGGCTATGGAAGGAATCAGTGTATATGAGTAATCCCTTATCTACTGCTACCTTAATTGGGCAGCTACTTGTTTTGAAAGTCCACCTAGGAGAGAGCATTTGTTTTTGTCATTTTCCTTTTGTGTATTTTTAATTTGCCATGGACTGAGCTCTCAGTGTCACTACAGGATGTGACGTTTTCTCATGACACTCACATGTCAGACTGGATTCTTGGTGCAGAAGGTTGCGATTCTGTAGGAATGACAAGTGCCATCCCATTCCTAACCCATAGGGTTCAATATGATGTTGGTCCACCTTTTGCAGCTATTACAGCTTCAACTCTTCTGGGAAGGCTGTCCACAAGGTTGAGGAGTGTGTTCATAGGAATATTTGACCATTGTTCCAGAAGCGCATTGGTGAGGTCACACACTGATGTCGGTCGAGAAGGCCTGGCTCTCAGTCTCCGCTCTAATTCATCCCAAAGGTGTTCTATCGGGTTCAGGTCAGGACTCTGTGCAGGCCAGTCAAGTTCATCCACACCAGACTCTGTCATCCATGTCTGTATGGACCTTGCTTTGTGCACTGGTGCACAGTCATGTTGGAAGAGGAAGGGGCCCGCTCCAAACTGTTCCCACAAGGTCGGGAGCATAGAATTGTCCAAAATGTTTTGGTATCCTGAAGCATTCAAAGTTCCTTTCACTGGAACTAAGGGGCCAAGCCCGACTCCTGAAAAACAACCCCACACCATAATTCCTCCTCCACCAAATTTCCCACTTGGCACAATGCAGTCCGAAATGTACCTTTCTCCTGGCAACCTCCAAACCCAGACTCGTCCATCAGATTGCCAGATGGAAAAGCGTGATTCATCACTCCAGAGAACGCGTCTCCACTGCTCTATAGTACAGTGGTGGCGTGCTTTACACCACTGCATCCGGCGCTTCGCATTGCACTTGGTGATGTAAGGCTTGGATGCAGCTGCTCTGCCATGGAAACCCATTCCATGAAGCTCTCTGCGTACTGTACTTGGGCTAATCTGAAGGCCACATGAAGTTTGGAGCTCTGCAGCAATTGACTGTGCAGGAAGTCAGCGACCTCTTTGCACTATGCGCCTCAGCATCCGCTGACCCCTCTCCGTCAGTTTATGTGGCCTACCACTTCGTGGCCGAGTTGCTGTTGTTCCCAAACTCTTCCATTTTCTTATAATAAAGCTGACAGTTGACTGTGGAATATTTAGGAGCGAGGAAATTTCACAACTGGATTTGTTGCACAGGTGGCATCCTATGACAGTTCCACGCTGGAATTCACTGAGCTCCTGAGAGTGACCCATTCTTTTACAAATGTTTGTCAAAACAGTCTGCATGCCTAGGTGCTTGATTTTATACACCTGTGGCCAGGCCAAGTGATTAGGACACCTGATTCTGATCATTTGGATGGGTGAGCAAATACTTTTGGTAATATAGTGTACATACCCAGCCACATTCTACCCACTCTGACAGTATAGTGACTGTCCACCTAATGAGCACAGGATTAGGATGGGAGCAGATCTGCTCTCGTCGGGCCACTTGTCGTGGCTGGGGAGGCCGTTTAAAGTGGGTTCTAGCCCCAGGGCAGACCTAAAATATGCATGAGTAACACACTGTAGGAAAATGAAGCACAGAGCAAGCACTAGATAGATCCTGGGGTATTCACTTACATAAATGAGGCAAGACATATTGAGGCTAGTCGTAACTTTCCCTCCTGGAAGTTGCAAACTGTGAACAATGCAGTAACAGAATTTAGAAAAAAACATTTTAATACTCATGTAAGCTATGGTCAGTGTACCTCCACCTACTGACTGCCTCAGAGTTTATCACTGAGAGAACAAACACATGTTAGAGATGAACACTAGGGAGAACTTTCTATTTGTGCTATTGTGTCACTATTTCATTCTGAAAGACTGCATTACTTTTTGAGTTAAGTACTTAATGCGGAGGCCGATTTTACCAGCTCAAGAAGTACGTATAGACACTGATTCTCTTGCAGGCAGATCTAATCTGGTTAGTTATAAACATCTTTTCTGTTGGATTTTTTGAATCCCAGTGAAAAATGAAACAAAGGAAAAGGGCAAAATACAATCTAATTTAAGTCTTGTAAATGACAATCAACGTTTTTCATTTCATTGTCTGAGCTTTACACTGATATCATCAAACTAAAACTGGAGCTTGTGTGAAGAGAAGACTGACGTTTTAAGTAAGAGATGGCTTAAGCATTTGGCATTACCAGTAAAGGAAAACAATGGTTTGCAGTCTCATCCTGGCAAACAGCACTGCAAAGTTTATTCTTTATTCATAGTCTTTTATGTGTTTTTTTCTTTTCTGAATCTAACCTTGGTGAGTTATCTGTCAAATCTTACAACCATACATCACTGTCGTCTTAATGCACGTGTGAAAATGTGAAATGTGGAAGCATTTTAGGACTGTATTATACTGCAATGCTGCCAAAGAAGCTTTTGTATTGACCTGCTCAACTCCAAAATTCCCTCATGTGTTTAAAATGCATGCTATTTTTTCAATAGAAAAAAAGACACCAGAGCCAGAAGCTGTAAAAGCAGAGAATCGTTCGAGTTTCAGGTCTTTGAGTGTCCTTGAAAGTGTGGCTTACCAAGGAGCAGAACAACAGCTTACTCATTGTTTGCTCTCCAACTGTTATCCTGCTATCCTCACCCCAACCCATCCTGCTATCACCACCCCCCAATTCCCCGATTACCCCAACTGGTCAAGGCAGATGGCCACCTTCCCTGAGCCTGGTTCTGTCTGAGCCCCCGCCCCGCCCTCTCTCTATCTTAAGGCCGGCACACACTACACGATAATCGGGCCGATTTTTGTCCCGATCTGCCCCTTACGATCAAAGCCAGCAAAGGCCCGATTATCGGATGTTTTCAAACAACATCGGGTCCGATTTTCCTGTGGTGTGGGGTGAGTTAAGAGTGATTTTGTCCGTTCCGATCCGCTCGGAAGGTCTCGGAAGGAGAGATCGTAGATAATGAACATGTTTAATATTTGCGACTAGAAATCCTGTAGTGTGTGGGGTCTTCCGAGAGGAGCCGAGCACACAGCGTGTAATGTCACGTGTACCAGATTTAAGCCAATCAAAACGCGAGCTGACTCAGCTGACTGACAGAAGAGGAAGTAAAAACAAACAAGTAGAGTTACCGTCGCTAAAAAAAAAAATCAGATTAATCATGATGATGGATTAATCTAACTAACGCGTCAATTTTGACAGCCTTAAAAAATCTCTGCCCCTCGGCTCAGAGATCTGATAGTCTGATGAAAAAACAGCTTCAATTCTAGTAACGCGCCACATTTTTTGGCAGTAACGGTAACGCCGTTATAATGATGGGAAGAGTAATCGGTTAGATTACTCGTTACTGAAAAAAGGAACGTCGTTAGTAACGTCGTTATTTATAGTGCCTTTATTCCTATCATGTTTTTACACTGTCCTGCCCTCGCACTTTGCTAGGCAGGTAGATAACCATCACCTCAAGAAACCACACCGTTGTTCCTTTTTGTCGGGTATTTATTTGATGGATGAATTGGCATGGATTCTGATGAATGAGTGAATGGTAAAACTGTAAACAAGAAACACAGAATGCTGTGTATGAGCTGACATGTAAATAATAACGTTTTTATAATTAATCACAATGTCTCCTTACACAGTAGAGCACATCTGAAAAAGCTAACAGGCTAACGCTAGCGCGAGCTAACGGCTAATTAACGTCTATGCTAACGTCTGATAAAACACATATTTTGGGTAAATTACTGATATGAAACATCAGAAAACAACTCGTGGTAGTTAGTACTAAACATACACTTGTAAAACATATAATTTCTTGTAACTTACAGGCTGTGCTGGCTTAGGACACAGCATAGCAGGTACAGAAGAAGCTTAACCGTTAATTTTCCTCTCGTTAGACAGGAAGTGGCAGGCAGCATAACTTCCGGTGTCATACCAAAAATAAAACGTACAATGTAAAACTATTACAACAAACAAGTAAGCCTGTGAGAACCAATTTAACACCAAAATATATAAGTGGCTCTTGTGGAGCCAGAACACTCCCCGCCTGACATCGGTAAGATGTCAAAAACTAAACCGGTTGCACAGCATCTGATACGAGGAGAACAACATCTGTAACCGGTCTGAAGTAAACTTTAGCATTACCATCTTTTACTACCTTGACTTCTACTTTTCTAACAAGTCTGTCTCTGCTAGAATGAACCTTTGCAATCACTCCCATTGGCCATTGGTTTCTCTTCACAACAGAATCCTTCAGGAGGACCACATCCCCCTGCTGCAGGTTGGGTCTGGTAGAATGCCACTTGTGACGGTATTGAAGAGTTGACAGATATTCCTTCCGCCAACGATGCCAGAAGGAGTTGGCCAGACTTTGGACTCTTCTCCACTGCCGTCTGTAGAGGTCCTTCTCCTCAAAGTCACAGTGGGGTGCAGGACCTGCTCCAATCTTCTGTGTGAGGAGCGTAGCTGGAGTGAGGATGAATGGGAAGTCCGGATCGCTCGACACTGGAACCAGTGGTCATGCGTTAATGATGGCGGCTACCTCTGCCAAGAAGGTGGTTAGGACGTCGTGCGTGAGATGCCTGGAACCAAGTTGAGCTAGCTGGGGGTCTAGGATCTTACGTGCCACCCCTATCATCCGCTCCCAACTACCCCCCATGTGTGACGAGTGCGGAGGATTAAAAACCCAAGTGCATCCACTATCGCTTAGGAATGACTTAACCTTTGGATCACCAGGAATCTTGTTGTCAAACCCTAGCTCTCTAGAGGCACCTGTGAAATTAGTCCCACAGTCCGATCTCAACTGTTTTGCGGGTCCTCTGACTGAGAAGAACCTGCGGAGTGCATTGATAAAGCTAGATGTGTCCATAGCCTCTATGACCTCTAGGTGAACTGCCCTTGTGCTCATGCAGGTGAACATCACTGCCCATCGTTTGCTGCTAGCAAGCCCACCCCGAGTGCGACGAGAAGTAACTGACCATGGTCCAAACACGTCAGTGCCTACATAAGAGAATGGTGGCTCAATACTAAGGCGCTCTGGAGGAAGGTCTGCCATTTTCTGAGACTGTGTTACACCCCTTAGCTTGCGACAAACTACACACGAGTAAATGAGGCTGCTGATCTGGCGTTTAGCTCCTAAAACCCAGTAACCCGCTGACCTTAAAGCACCCTCTGTAAGGTGACGCCCTTGGTGCCTAATCTTTTCGTGGTAATGGCGGATTAACAGGTTAGTTACATGGTGTTTGCGCGGCATTATCAAAGGGTGACTCTCTGCAGTTTCAAGGTTAGAGTGGTGGAGGCGTCCACCAACCCTGAGGAGGCCTGACTTGTCGAGGTAAGGAGAAATCTTCGTGAGGGGGCCAGTTTTTGAAATGTCATTTCTTGTCTCAATCTGTTTGAGCTCCTCTGAGAAGCTTTCTTGTTGGACTGCCTTTATAATAGTCTCTGTTGCTTTCTCGAAGTCTGAGGTAGTGAGCTCATGACACATATGCCATCCCTCACACTGTCCATCTGATTGCTTTCGCTTAAAGGTGCACGCAATGTGTGTCAAACGGGCAACAGCTCTGGTAAGGGACTGCAAACTGGAGAAAGACTCTAAATTTGCAGCCTTTAAACTGGGGTGTGATGTTTGGACAGTGGCAGTAAGCAATGGACGAACCTCAATGTCAGCGTCAGGATTTTGAAGACGGAACATATCATGTGAAGTGCTCTCTGTGGGCTTCAAGAGAAATTCTGGCCCCTTCAACCATGTGCTGGACAGCAGTTTGTCAGCAGGTAGAGATCTGGACCCGTGATCGGCTGGGTTGCGCTCCGAGGCGACATAGCTCCACTGAGTTGGTTTTGTCGCTCGTCGGATGCGATGCACACGGTTGCTTACAAAAACATGAAATCTCCTTGACTCATTGTAAATATAGCCAAGAACGACTCTGCTGTCCGAAAAGAAACGTATGTTACTGATCTGAATGTCCATTTCATCTCTGATTAGCTCTCCAACTTCCACCGCTAACACCGCTGCACACAGCTCAAGCCTGGGGATGGTAAGACTGGGCTTAGGGGCGAGTTTGGCCTTTCCAAATATGAATCCAAACTCTGTCTCACCATCTTTGTTTGATGCCTTTAAGTAAGCCACAGCCGCGATTGCTTGGATTGATGCATCACAAAAGATACAGATTTCCTTGTGCACTGCATTTGCAAGAGAGAAGGAGCAGTATTGTCTTGGGATGTGAATTTGCTCAAGTTGCTTGAGAGCATTTCTCCATTCTGACCATTCTTTGAACATGCCTTCTGGAAGAGTCTCATCCCACCCACAAGTCTCTTTGGTTAGTTCCCGTAACAGTGCCCTCCCCTGGATGCTTACTGGCACTGCAAACCCCATCGGGTCAAAAAGACTGTTGATTGTGGACAGAACACCTCTTTTTGTGTAAGGCTTTTCGGTTTGGGAGACTCTGAATGTGAAAGTGTCCTTTTCAATGTCCCAGCTTACTCCTAAACTCCTCTGCATCGGAGGGAACTCAGTGTTAAAATCTATGTCCTTGAGCTCACTCGCTAAGTCTTCAGTGGGAAATGCTTTCATAACGTTCGGGCTATTCGAGGCTATTTTATGGAGCCTCAAGTTGGACGCAGCAAGCAGCTCCTGTGTCTCTTTGAGGAGCTCAACCGCCTGGGACTCCGTGGGAACGGATTTTAATCCGTCGTCAACATAGAAATGTCTTTGAACAAACTGCTTGGCTTCAGGAGAGTACTGTGTGCCTGACTGGTGTGCTGCATTTCTCAGACCAAAAATTGCAACGGCTGGAGATGGGCTATTGCCGAACACGTGCACTTTCATTCTGTACTCGACAACTGGCTCTCTTGGGTCATTGTTGCGGTACCAAAGAAACCGGAGGAAGTTCCTGTGGTCCTCTCGCACGTGAAAACAGTGAAACATTTGTTGTATGTCTGCTGTAACAGCCACTGCTTCTTCTCTGAAACGGATAAGCACTCCGACAAGGCTGTTGTTCATGTTTGGGCCTGTGAGCAGCACATCGTTTAAGGACACCCCCTGAAACTTAGCGCTTGAGTCAAACACCACCCTGATGTTCCCTGGCTTCTGCGGGTGATAAACACCAAAGAAAGGGAGATACCAGCATTCTTCTTCCTCCCCAAGAGCAGGTGCTGGCTCTGCGTGATCTTTGTCAAACAACCCCTGCATAAAGTCCATAAAATGTCTCTCCATTTCAGGACGTTTCTTTAGTGTGCGGCAGAGTGACTCTAAGCGGCTGAGTGCTAGGCTTCTGTTGTTTGGGAGGCGGGTTCTCGGTATGCAGAAAGGAAGTGGAGCTATCCAGCTGTTTGCATCATCTTGGTAAAAGTCTCTTTCCATATTCTGCAGAAAGGCTTGGTTCTCGAAGGAAAGTGCAAGCTTTTCATCCTTTTCACTTTGCTGAAATATGTGTTCCCCTATTTGACATGAACTGTGAGTGTCCCAGAGCTTGTTGTGGTTCTGCTCTTTGACATGAAAACTGTTCTGACAAGGTGGTAGGAGACTTGGACGTCCATTCTCAAGAACACTAGTTCTGTATGAGCCCACGACAGCTGGCTTATGAGCGCCCCCTAGACATACATCCCCTACAATAACCCACCCAAGTGCAAGTCTCTGGGCAAACGGGGCATTAGCAGGGCCATTAACTCGTTCATACACTTTGTGCACTTGGATTATGTCTCGGCCTAACAGCAACATAATGTCAACCTCAGGGTCAAGGGGTTGAATTTGGCCCGCCAGATGTTTGAGGTGCGGATGGGCTAGAGTGACCTCTGGTGTTGGTATTTCGGACTTGTTGTCTGGGAGTGAGTCACACTCAAGCAGGGAGGGAAGAGGAGAGCTAAACCGGTTATCAACCGACTGTATAATGAGGTTCTCAGCTATGCGGCCATTTGTCATGGAAACCCCAGTACATGTCTTCAATGTGTATGGCGCTAGGTTGCCCATTGGAATGTCAAATATGTCAAAAAGGCTTGACTTTGCTAACGTCCTATTGCTCTGGTCATCTATGATAGCGTAAACCTTGACTTTCCTGTCTGGATGCCCCTGTGGATAGATGTAGGTCTGACATATTTTTGAGCAGGAGCGCCCGCCACTTAGGTCCCCACACACTTTAGTGCATGCTGAGCTGGTCTCTAAATAGCCTAGACTACTCTCCTCGCCGTGCTCCTCTCTGTGCTCCCCGCCATGGTCTGGAGTAGTATTTTGAGCTTTTGCATTTTGTGTCCATGGAGCAGGACCTGCATGCAGTGCAGCAATATGTTTGTTGCTGTTGCACTCTGAACATGTGATCTCCGCTTTACAGTCTGTAGCTTGATGAGTGGAGGAATCACAGCACCTAAAGCAAATGTTGTGTTCTCTGAGGTATGCTTTGCGCTCATCTAATGTCTTTTTTCTAAAACCCCTACAGTTTTTTAGTGAGTGTGGTTTCTTATGAATTGGACACTGCTTGTTTGTGAACTCACTTACACTAACTGTGTGTGTTCTGTGAGTCTTGTTAATCTCTGTTTTGTGAACAGTAACAGGAGGTCTGGACTTGGATCTTGCGTAGTTGTTGTCGTGAGTTGCTGGAGTGGACATGGAAGCTGAAGTGGCTGACTTAAAACTAGGGTCATTTCTCATTCTAGCTTCGTCTTTTATGAAGCGACAGAAGAATGAAAATGGAGGAAAACTCACTTTGTGTCTTTGCTTGTATTTTGTCCCCTCTGACATCCACTTGTCTTGAAGATTCAGTGGCAACTTATCGACAACTGGGGCAATGCCACGTGAGGTGTCCAAATACACCAGCCCAGGTAAAGAGCCATCAGATTTGGCTGCATCAATTTCAGACAGTAGGTCACCAAGTTCTCTGAGTTTTGGGGGCTCTTTATTTGAAACTCTTGGGAAGTGTTCAAGTTTGTCAAGGAGAGACTTCTCAATAGCTTCTGGAGTGCCATAACATTCTTGTAGCCGTGTCCAGACTTGATGAAGGCCCTCTGCTGGATTGTTAAGATGGACAGAGCGTATGCGTTTGGCATGTTTGGATGACTCTTCACCAAGCCACCGGGTGAGCAAATCTAATTCTTCACTAGGCTTTAAGCTTAACCCCTCTATAGCATTATTAAAGGAAGCTCTCCATGCCCAATAGTCCTCTGCCCTGTCTGTAAACTTTGTTAGGCCATCTGTGACTAAATCTCTTTTGGCCAGAAATTTAGCAACACTTGCAAAGTCCCTGTTCCCATTGTCATGTTGCATTGACTGGAAGGGAGGGCTGGAAGGGGGAAGACAGCTCATACATTGGGGTGTGTGACTCATATACTCACGTTGCTCTTGGTTGGTGGCAGCTGACAATATGGGGTGACTGAACTCATTTTCAATGTTGTGTTGATTTATTTGCGGGACACATTCAGGTGAAGCGGCTTGATCAGGAACTGGGCTTATGGCACATTGTTTTATGGGTGTGAGGTGTTTGGTGTCTGGCAAGTCCTCACCGTGATGATCTTGTGAATATCTGAGGTAGCTTTGTAGTCCGTATGAATAAGTTGAAGCCGGAAGCTGACTAAGCATGTGAGAGGTCAGTTTGGATTGTATTTTGTCTTGATGCTTTGATTCCCCATGTTGTTTTTCTGATGCATGTGTTGACGTTTCCCTGTTCACCTCCTCTGCTATTGCTGCTTCAAACACATTGGCTTCAGCGAAAGCGGCCTCTGCTTCCTTTTCTTCTTTTAACTCTTCTAATGTGGCACTTAGTTCTGCTTGTCTCATTTTAATTTCTATTTCCCGTCGTGCAAACTCAGCTCTGGCGCGTGCCGCTTCAGCCTTTGCGCGTGCTTCAACTGCTGCTTTGGTGAGTGAGCTGCGGGATCTGGACGATGAGCCGGAGCAGGCAGACTGGACCTCGAGGTGCTCTTCCTCCGCTGACGGCATCGTTGCTTCTGGGTCTGAAGCCTGAAAGACTTTGCTGTACCTCCTGGAGTAGCCGTTTCACTAGCCTTTTTACTGTCCTGCCCTCGCACTTTGCTAGGCAGGTAGATAACCATCACCTCAAGAAACCACACCGTTGTTCCTTTTTGTCGGGTATTTATTTGATGGATGAATTGGCATGGATTCTGATGAATGAGTGAATGGTAAAACTGTAAACAAGAAACACAGAATGCTGTGTATGAGCTGACATGTAAATAATAACGTTTTTATAATTAATCACAATGTCTCCTTACACAGTAGAGCACATCTGAAAAAGCTAACAGGCTAACGCTAGCGCGAGCTAACGGCTAATTAACGTCTGTACTAACGTCTGATAAAACACATATTTTGGGTAAATTACTGATATGAAACATCAGAAAACAACTCGTGGTAGTTAGTACTAAACATACACTTGTAAAACATATAATTTCTTGTAACTTACAGGCTGTGCTGGCTTAGGACACAGCATAGCAGGTACAGAAGAAGCTTAATCGTTAATTTTCCTCTCGTTAGACAGGAAGTGGCAGGCAGCATAACTTCCGGTGTCATACCAAAAATAAAACGTACAATGTATAACTATTACAACAAACAAGTAAGCCTGTGAGAACCAATTTAACACCAAAATATATAAGTGGCTCTTGTGGAGCCAGAACATACACTAAAGTCACGTTTGACTACGCGAGATTTGGAATATTGAGTGTGAAGAACCTGATGGTCTGCTGAAGAATCAGTTTAGAATCCTATAGTGTGTGGTGTGCTCTGTAGTGAACACCACACACTATAAGATCAGAAGAGAGAAATCTTGTGCGATCTGTCTTTTGTTATCTTCAAGTGTGTGGTATCTAAATCTGTGAAGTTCTGAAAAATCCTGTAGTGTGTGCCAGCCTTTAGGGGTTTTGTTTTGGTTCCTTCCCACCATCGCTGACTGCTTGCTCATAGGGAACCCAAAGGCAACTTTGGATTGTTGGGTTTTCTGTTCTGTGTTTATAATTCATAAGGTCTGTACCTTACTATGATAAGCACTGTAAGATGACATATGTTGTGAATTTATTCTATATGAATAAAACTGAATTGAACTGAATATGTGAGGCATTCCAGAACACCTCACTTCTGAAGTGTTTGTGGATGAACACATATGAGACAAACCTCCCCCTTCACCCTGTCACTGTCATAAAAGACACAGAGACTTTAATCCTAAGCATACATTATTCAAAAGTCTTATTTTTGTTATTGGTGAATGTATATGCTTGGGTTCTCAGTTATATTAGAAGTATACTTTCATGTATCATAAAATTCCTACTCCTGTTCTATTCCATATGCATGTTAAATTTCAGTAACCATAGAAGATAAACACGTCATGTTTGGTATTCCAGATCTGTAATCATAGAAGATATTTAACAATTTAACAACTGTTAAGCAATGAACTCAAATTAAGTATTTGGCCTCTGACCTCTCATTGACAGTAAAGCTCAAGACCACCCACTGGGATGAATACATTCATGGTTGGTTCGTTGCTGATTTGAGTTTGACTCAAAAGAACTTTGTGTAAAAAAGGAAATTCACTGGAGCACAGCCAAGCCTTTCTCAGGTTTTTCAGGTTTTTTTTATAGCATTGTTTTTGTTAAGTATGGGACTTTTACAATGCAGTGGCACAAATATTCGAGCTGTGAGCTTTGACTCTCAGTATTTTTACTTTGGCACACTTTTTCCATGACACTATGCAAAGGTGTCATCCTGTCTCTTCTTTCCTGAACCAACTCATCCAGTAGATCTTCACAGTGAAACATCCTGCCGCAGCCTTTCCTGATGTCACACACTGATTCTGCAGCTTCAATATGCAAGTATGACTTTCTGCCTGCTAAATAGGTCAGTTTAGATTTAGATTTACTTGGCTTCTCAATTCCAAAGTGATTCTACCATGCTTCCAGTGACAATCACTGTTCACGAATTAGTTTGCTTACCTGTACTCACTCATTCATTCACTATTTGTTCTCTAGCTAGTGGTACTCAAAGCGTTTAGAGTCACACATTCACACAACAATGGCAACAGAACTTCCATGCAAAGTGTCCATCAGGAGCAATCTGGGGTTCAGTGTCTTGCCCATCCAAGGACACCTTGGCATGCGGAGGGCCGGGGATCGAAATGCAAACCTTGTGATCAAGGTGGTAGATCAACTCTCTCTACCACCTGAGCCACAGCCGCCCGTAGTATTTGTAGCAGTAGTTAATAAATGTTTTGTATATAATAATTATCAGTTCTTCCAGTAATATCTTTTTTTTGGGAACTGGAGGTCAATGAAAATAGAGTTTGTGGAATCTGATTAAAAGACTGATCAATTCAAGCAGATTTGATACATTTTGTGAATATTTAAACTAAACTATTCCTGGCAAAGGTTTCTCAGATGACAAGTGCAAAATGTTAATCATAAAGTGTTATCAACTCTATATAATTGTGGTGTGCTGCAAAAGAATCATGTATGATGTGTGGTTCCATCAGGAAAATTAACCTAAACTAAAATAATGATCATTTTATTCTAGTCTCATGTAGAGATTATCCAAAAGCTACATTGTTTGCACCAGAACCTGTAGAAAAGAAAAGCAAAAGGATGCTTTGCATCAGTGCAACTGAGAAGGCATGAGTCACTGCAACCAACAGTTACGTGACAAAAATTCAGAGACTGTTCAACTGAACTGCAGGCTGTGTTTCACAAAGCGAAGAGGAGACAATGATGGAAACTATTCAAGGCTGAGAGCTAGTAAACTACAAAGACCAATACAAGAAATGCAACTCAGTTAAAATGATATACAGAGGAGCAAGTTGTTAGGAAGTTGCTGGGCGATACATTCAGCATGTGAAATATCTTTCTAGAGTTGATCTGCACAGTTTGTGGAGGCTGTAAGAATGTTAACAACAAGATATCTGTAGTATGTAGAGACAGTATTTTTGGTAACACCTGTTGGCACTTGGTAAATATTGTACATGTTGACCTCATGTTCTTTTTAGTTTCTGAAAAATAAATAACCAAAGATATGCATCTTTCTTTCTTTTTTCTTTCTGTCTTTCTTTCTTTCTTTCTTGCATTCTAACAGTGCCATACTGCAGAAGACGAGGTCACTCTACTTCGATCCATTGCTGTCCTGTTTCTATAGACATGCAGGACTTTAGCTGCAGTAAAAATTAGAAAAGCACTCAGAGAGCACAGACCTCCAGCAAGCAGCTTCAGTCCACCCCCAACACAATCTCCCAACTCCCAAAGTATCCTTAACAAAAGTTAATTGTCTGGTAATCGCTCAGTCGCTCGCTGGTTGAGCACAAGCAGCCGACACCTACCATATATGTGTAATGCACTTTCCTACCACAATGCGGCACTGCAAGGCTTTCTAACACTCCCAATGTTAAAGAATCTTTTTTAAAAAAATCCTGGATCCAGATGGTGATCCGGATCACTCCCAAAATTGAATCATTGTCATGTTGTCACATTTTCAGGAAATGTGTGACATGGGACACATTTCCTGAAAATTTCATCCAAATCTGTCCGTAACTTTTCGAGTTATTTTGAATACAGACAAACAAACAAACAAACCAGCGCCAGCAAACACATGACCTCCTTGGCGGAGGTAATTGGCCCACAGTGACTAAAAATATGACAGGAGACTCTGGGAACTGTTTGGAGTTCAGAGAATTAATAGTATTATTATCTGAGATTTTGATGACAGTGGTAAAAGGTTATAAGTAGACAGTGATGCCCCAGAATGGGAGTTACGGCCCTTGTTTCTGGGTGAACTTTCTGAAGTAGCCTCGTAATTCTGCTGCTTGTCTGTGCATGAACTGGAAAAAGTTGAGCTGTTAACAGAGAAAATGAGGATTACTGACTGCAGAAGTTCTGGCCATTTTACTTTTGGGCACTGTATTTAACCAGAGAGATTATTTCTGTTTCAGGAAGTTTGACCTCCACAAATGCTAAAACAGCTAAATAAGGGAATTATGAGGAGGAGATGAGCTGAATGTTGTGTTTACCTCATAATACAGAGCACAACTTCTTGCAGTACTTACCAAGGATTTCACCGTGTGCTAGCAGGATGCAGGGTTGTAGTGTATGAAAATATACCCTGTAGACATTAGGAGCGCTTAAAGAATGTTTTTGCTGCTGTGACACTTGGCTGGAGAAACACATTATTACAGAGAGAGAGAGTGAAACGAGGTAAAATACAGGAATGTGTCTGAACTCTGTCTAATTGCCATTTTTTCGGGATTTCTCTGGATGAGTACAGCAGTTGGCGGGTTGTGTTTTAAAAGACGCTGCCAAGAAACAAATCAGAAACGGTTGAAGCAGTGAGGTCTGCCAACTGCTGGGAAGCATCAAATGTTTAATAAAAGCTTAAATCCCATTCAGCATGGCTTTGTTTGTGCCAGCTAAATCGTTTCCCCACTATTAGCAGACCCACAGTTGGACTCTGTCTTAGATATAAATCCCAAAATGTTCTCCTGCAGCTCATCTGCAGAATATATAAAATAATGCAATAACTCATAAACAGGTCTTTTATTTGCTCATTGCACCTTCAGTGAGAGAGATGAATGGCTTTTATTGTATTCTAATTTACATGAAGTCAGGGAAGCTTATTTGTCACAGGATGACACAGGCAAACACCAGGAAGTCTACAATGCCAGGTTCAGTTAGTGAGCTGGTCAGACCCACTGCAGTTCACAAAGCCGGTCTCTTCTCATTGTGAGTTTTCAGAGAACTGCTCTGGCTGAGAAATAAATGTGGAAGTCTCTTCATCTGATCAGGCTAAATCAGACTTTATTTTTATTCACTTGGACACTGTTGATGTGTTCATTATATCCAGAACTGAAGCTGGAATAACATGAATACATCACAACAATGTGTGCAATGTTTGTGACCTTGTCAGCCGCTTTCTGTTTGGCAGATGGGGTTACTTGTATGTATGTAATTCAAGTGATCTGTGAGGAAATGAAACTTCTGCACCTTCTTTATGTTCAATTCTAAGGCTCTAGAAAATCTAATAATAATAACAATAATAATAAACATTATCTCTATAGCACCTTTCAAAACTGAACTTGTAAAGTGTTTCACAAAACATTAAAATACATAAAACATTAGATAAAACAGTAAAAGAAATGTAACATTAATAAAGCAAACAAAAAAACAGTGCAACCTTAAGAAGACCTAAAGGAGAGCATCAGAGTAGGAATACACAGTGAGATAGATGCTTGTCTGTACAGGTGGGCCTTTAAAAGCTTTTTAAACTGAGGAAGGGACTGAACTGTTCTGACAGTCAGAGGAAACTTGTTCCACAGTGTTTTGGCTGAAACAGTGAAAGCACGATCCTCCTTAGTGTTGGGTCTGGATCGTTAATGTTTAGCAGTAGCTGGGTTTCAGATCTCAGGGTGGAGGTGCAGACTAGGGTGTTAAAAGTTCCCATATAAAGAATGAGGCCAGACCGTGTAGAGATTTGAAGGTGATCAACAGAATCTTAAACTAAATTCTAAATTAGCTCATTGACTTCCATTGACGTAAATATACATCATTTCAAATCCAACTCCTCGCTACCATTGACGTATATGTACATCATTTATGTTTTTCAATGGGAGGCGGTAGGGGACATTCTGGTGGAGCTCTCCCATAAATATCAGACTTGTGCTGTAGTGTAGTGACCAACTGGCGCCCTGTAGGTGGCAGCAGTGCAACTATCTGGATGAGCCGAGATGAGCATAAAGCCGAGAAGAGGTTGAGTTGATGAGGGAGAAAATGGCGCAACAAGAGAAGATGGTTAAGTTCAAGCAGCTCACACTTGAGCAGAGCATGTGAGGCACTAAGTCGACTATTGAGAGTGTCGCGATGGTGAGAGAAGACGATCACAAACCCTGGTCAAGTGGTGATACTCGGCGCGTTTCACAACGCCGCATTTCTCGACAGTCCAGCTCAGACGAATCTGGATCGGATGAATTCAGAACCTGATCCAGATTCTCCAGATGATTGGCTGCCGTCTGGGTCAACCGGAGCAGCAGAGCCTCGTTCCAGATTCTCCAGAAAGACATGAAGGAGGTGAGAACTAACCTGCTTTATAAATAAAAATCCATTTGATTTGCTAACTTGCTAGCTAGCTAACTTTTATTGCTATCGTTTTGAGCGTGGTTTGAGAGATAATTGGTCCCGACATCAACGCAATCCCGACCTCAAAGCGATCCCCTCGCCCCCCTCCTTCACATGAATGCCATTTAGTCCCACTACCTCATGAAAGCTACTGTAAAATCTGTTGTCAGGACTGACGTGAAGCAATGTTCAATTTACAGATTGTGCATCCAGCAGAGATCCCACTCCTGTTGGCAGTGCTAAGAAGCAAGGTTAAAAAAAGCATCTTTCTCCACATCACATTGCAGCAAACATGTCTATTTTTATGGTAATTGTATATATTTCTATAATTTACAGGTCGTGCATCCAGCAGAGGTCGTGAGGAAGACTCCAACCCCACCAGATTCACATCCATAAACACATACCTGGAAATAAGTTCATACTTTTTTGTCAGATGTAAAAATTGTCATTTTACATTGTTATACATTTGTGAAATAATAATAATTTTGCCATCAAAAGCCCTTTCTCAGTGTTGTTTTTATTGTTTGATAGAAGGAATTTATTGTTCAGATGTTTGAGGTGTCACTAAAGAAAAATTCTATTGAACTGCTGATTACAGAAGAACAAAACAAGCTGGAAACAAACTTTTTTTACTGGTGAAAGTAGAGAGTCTATTCTTTCAGAATCTGGTTTCAGATTTTACAGGGTCATAGTACAAAATATTCTGTGGGTCTTGAAAAATCAGTCAAAATACTTGAAAATGGCTTTCAGAGAGGGGGGTATCAATTCTGAAAATGGCTGCAGCCAATGAGTTAAATGGGGCGCCAGGGTCTTTATGCCAGAACTGGTGTTACGTGTTCCCTGTATTGGGAGTTCATGAGTTGTGCTGTGGAGTTTAAAACAACTGTAGCCGGGTGATTGTTGACTCATTGAGGCAGGTGAACAAAATGATGATGTGTATAAGCTGCTAAGTTGAATTGGTTTAATCTTTGCAATATTTCTAAGTTGTTGTGGCAAGATTGGAAACAAGTCTAGTTAAAGTTGAGGCTGTGATCGAAGATGATTCCCAAGTTTCTTCCGGGGTATGTAATATGTATGACTGTTTGTATAAGCTGTTTAAGGGGGCAGTGGTGATGCAACAGGTTAATGCCAATCGGAAGGTTGAGCAAGGCCCTTAACCCCTGACTGCTCCCCGGGCGCTGCACCGCGGCAGCTCTCTGCTCCCAATACCCAACATGTGTGGGATGGGTTAAATGCAGAATTGAATTTCCTTACGGGTATTAATAAATGTTAAATTATTACTGTTGTTTAAGAGTATTTTATAGAATACTGAGTCAAATGCAAGCCCAGTAGAATAAGAACTGTAAGGCTGCCAGAGTCTGCATTCATAAGGGTGTTATTAGGAACTCTTAGCAGTGCTGTTTCTGTGTTTCTGTGCTATGATTTTTTTCTGAACCCCAGCTGAAATTTGTCAAATGTGGAGTTATTCTGAATTGCTTTTAAAATTTGCTTGACAGCCACTCTTTTGTCTATTTTTGCAATCAATGGCAGCTTTGAGATTGGACGGTCGTTTTGACGGGGTGTTGGGTATAGATTTGGTTTCTGGAGAAGAGGGTGGATACATGCCTGTTTAAAATCTTCTGGGACTGTACCAGATGAAAGAGGTGAATGGATGATAGTGAGGAGATGGGAGGCAATAACTTTGAAAACTTATTTAAACAACTTGGGAGGGATGATGTCTGAGTCAAAGGCGGTGATACTGACGTGGGCCAAAATGTCGGGTTTAGGGTCCCCCGAACTGTTATGTGGGATTGTGGTTGTTGGGGCTTGGAACGCAGTCTTGGAGTGTGGGATGATTGTTGTCCTGGCTCCTCTTTACCGTAGTATCTTTGTTGTACCTCATCAATCTTTAGTTACAAGCAGTTTGTGTTTACAGGCATTGCCTATGTGATGCTATGTGCTAGCGCTATGTGACAACATATGTTGTAAACATGCGCTATATAAATAAAACTGAATTGAATTGAACACTGAGCTAGAAGTTGTTTCTTAGTTAGCTTAAATGTTTGCTGTTGAAGTATCTCTGCGTGTGTCCCCTATCACTGGGATTGTTCATGTAGTGGCTAGTAGTTATTGTTCTTACTTGTATAATAGGCTGATATGGCCCTAATGCTGTCAGGCCTTCCACTCATATCTGAGGCAGGCCTGATGGCATTATGGACCACAGTAAGGGCCCAGATTTAAACCCCTCCTGGCCACACTAGCTCCCTAACTGGAATTCAAACCCTAGACTTCCTGTACCAAAGTCAGTTGTGTTCCCCACTGAGCGTTTCATCAGTCTAAAAAATGATGGGTCAATTATCCCTTCATGCAGAGATGTTTATTTATTTACTTTTGTAAAGGCTGCTTGATATATTTTTTTTATTTATTGCAAATACTATCTTCATTAATGGTGACGCACACACACAACTGCACTTTGATGCATAAAGTCCAAAATGGTTTCCATAGGTAGCTTATCCTTCCCTGTTCATGAACAGTCTAGTAACTATGCCAGTTATATGAATTTGTTATTTATAGTAAATATTGAACTCTGTGTTAACAAAATAGACAAAAAGTGATTTTCATCTGATTTCCAATAACCTTTTCTTTTCAAAACAAGCCACTGAACCAAACCCATAAAGGACAGCATCTTTTGAGTTGCCGTGTTGTACCTCTGGGCCTTTGTTGTATTATGATCCAGTCGAGACAATAAACTTTGCTCATATTCATTTCCCAAGACCCACAGTTTTCCAGCCCCACAGGAAATCATTAAACCACATTTGTTGAACAGACTTCATAGCTGGGGTTAGCAGAGATCTGAATGATAAAATGACAGGAATACTGTTCTCGCAGAGGACGTTCTAGTGACAACCTGTCTCTGTGGTGGGGGTCACATTCTGACACGTCAAACAGGACATCGCTGTGTTTTGTCCTGTTTAATAACAGCACATCACTCAGTGCTGCTGTCAGAGTGTTGGCATAGCTCAGGCACCATCTCCTGCTTTGATGGATATTGTTTCAGTGGTATATTTGCTTAAGAGGACTTATATTGGCTCCTCCAGTTAAGATGTGGAACTGTGTGTGTGCTGTGGGGCACTGACCTGGAGGCTGTAGCAGAGCCTTGCCAACACAAACTGACTCACTTCTTGGAATCATTCAATTTGCTAAAATAAATCAAAGCACAAAGCAGAGGCCAGACAATCTACTGAAAAAGTACATACTGCATCCATGTCTGACTGTGTATGTCACTGTGTTTTAATGTGATTCATTCAGTACAAACACACAGCCTGCAGTTGTAGATACTGAACAGGTGTGTGTGCAGATTTGGTGGCATTTCAATGGCTAAGATTGGGAGAAAACAATAAACAAAAACTAATTATTACAAATCAGATCTTATTGTTGTGGTTTAGGGCATCAGTTTTACCAGTACCAGGATCGGGCTTAGGTGTGTGCCAATCAGTTAAAAAAATACCTTGTACAAAGTATTTACATGGATATTTTAGTATAAAATTATTACTTAAGTGTTTTTTTCTTATCTGACATCCATGATCAAGACATCCTTCATTCCTTACAGGACTGTTACAGATGACTGTGGTGGGTCACAGCTGGTTCAAACAATGGGATGTGTTTAATAAATGGGTCAGTGTGTCAGATTAGGCAGTTACAAAATAGTAATTCCTTCCCCTGACTTGACCAAGACATAAAACACTAATGGGCTCTAGGTTGTTAGAATGACTGTATTTTTTATATCCAAATAAGTTTGACTGACCTGATCATTGTCTGATGCTCATGTGTCTTTATCTCTTCATCTTCCTTTTAGTGTCACCACATGCTCAGACCTCAACTTGGTAAGTGCATTACCAATTGGAATGATGAAATTGTGCCTCCAAAATATCAAAGCTTCCTCCCTACAAACTTTGAAACTCAAATACCAAGTTTCTTCAGCATGAAATTCAGATAAGAGTATAATGTACCATGTAGAATATCTCTGTGACCCGCAGCTTATTTTATCAGTGACCAATGAAAAAAAAAAAAGTCTTCCATATTTTTAACCTGCCTGGACATGGACTGAAACACAACCTCCAGTGAACGTGTACCAGCCTGTGGCAGGTCCCCGTGACATAGGATCATTATCAGTCCTCCCAGCATGCTAGAATGAGGAGAAACTCAAACTAACTTCAATATTTTGACAAGTCTCTCTAATTTTCATTTGCAATGGATTTTAAACTCTTTAGTGTAACTTTAAATCCACAGCTGAAGGCTGGAGTTGCATATTTTGGCTAGAGGCAGTAAGAAAACTGGCCTCTGGCCTGTTGTAGGCTACAAATTCCAAGTTACAAGCTCATGTCAGTTGTGTCCAGGTTCAATGAGACTCTGAAGAGGACAGAGGAAACCTGTCCGATAAGTAGACCAACCTGTGTTTTTACGCTAAGCAGAAACGCTCTTGTTAGTGACAGATGGGAACATATGGTGTGTACATTCTGCACACCAACAGAATGATATATAGGTGTCATTGAAAGACAGCCTATCCCATTTAACAAGCTTTACTGGCTTCATAACCTTGAGAAATGTCACTTAGAGTGTTTAGAACAGAAGGAGAACACTGAGGGTTTCCTCTGTAAATCTGTTTTGTGTAGCAACCCTTTGATTACCTGAACCTCTATTTGTTAAAGATAAGTTTTATGTAATGTTTTCCAGCTATTCTCATTTTGTGAAGTGTTAAAATGGAATACTTTTTACTTTGTAATGCATCATTTCACTGGAACATAGAGGTATACTCTGTGCACCTGGCAAACCACCTACACATCTCACATTTTTATTTTTGCCCCAAATGTTTAGATGTCATTACTAGACACTGTGTAACGTGTTGTAGATGTACACAGGCCCAGATATAACACTACCTAAATAATAAGTCCAGAAGGAGAGGTGGCATTTCTTCCTTCTGAACCTCCACGTTGTAATAGTCAGGTGTCAAGTTCACCAGTGAGAAAAATGCCCTGTCATTCTCAGGCCACAAGGGCATTTATTTGGTGTGGTAATGGGTGAGCATCCCCACCTCCACCCCATCATCCCCTGCCTCAGCTGCTTCTAGTCATGACACAGTGCTTTCACCAACAGAGTGAGGCCACTGGCCAGGACTTCATAAAAACCTCCATGTTCCCTGAACCTGAGAGTGGCTCAGAAGCATTTCACTTGGCGTTAAAACTCACTGGTGGTGTGTGCCTTTTGTGATGTAGAACTCGTCAGTAAGTTGCGGCAGCCTCATTGGCTGACCTATGGCCATGATAGCTCAATGCATCGGCTCTTGAGAAAACTTGAAAATGACCAAACAGAAGCCAGTCAAGAAAACATCTGGACTAATCACACAGCACTGGTTTCACTTTCTGCAGTGTTTCTTTCTCAGTTCTGCACCCATGTTGCCAGATTGATGAAGGTGTTTTCTTGATTTGCTTGTGTTTTCTCAGATTGCAGTGTTTTGAGTTTTGTGTCTCTGGTTCATGAACAAATCTGATCAGCCCTGAAGCTCCCAAGCACTCAGTTTGGTACTCTCCAGTGTAAAGACAGCAGCTCAGCATATGTAGGAAGGCTTGAAGGCAGTGACTCTGTATAACCACTGTATTACCACTGCTTATCACAAGAGGTTATAACAGTATTTAAGGTTGCTAATGCTCACTGTGTGACTTTTTTATATAAATGTAGTATATACCAGTGGCACTTGCAGTGATACCGATAGTATTTTAAAAATAATAAAATGTTAAATCTGTATAGATGAGGTGTGGTGAGCCGGCTGACAGCAGAGCAAAGGGTCTACTCACTTGTCAGCAGTACGCTGCCACAATAAGTTTACTTCCCTTGTTTGGGCGTTTCAGCTTTAACAAGAGAGAACAGTTTGAAGATGATGAATAATTCTTTGTTCAACATATTTTACATAGGCAGCATCCAGGATTTTGTTCCACACAATGGATAAGACAATCCCAAATACAGCTATGCCAATAAACTTGTGTCCTAAGGCATTATGCCCTTTTTCATTGATTTAAAACTGGCAACTTCCAGTGCCAAAGTCCACAAAGAAAAATAAAAGCAAAGCAGCATTTGATGTGCATTTTATGTGACTAAAGTCTGTTTAATCCATGAAAAAGCCATAGTGATAAATACAGTCACTCTGCACACTTTCAATTTCCTCTCTGGAAATATCACGGTTTCTCCAATTCCATAATAAATAAATAAATAAATAAACTCTCTCCATCCACATATCTCTGTCTGAACATTGAAATGAAAGCAGCCTGTCTGTGACGGCTCACAGCATACTAATGAGGGCTGGGCCTCAGTCATGAGCTCTGAAGACTCAGTGAATCGGAGTGGACTCCAGTTTGGAATCCAGCAGCTAGCTTTGCTCTGTAAACAGCACAATAATCACTCTTTTACCAAAGAGCAGGCACACTCTGAAACACAGTCTGGCTGTGCAACGAGAGAGGAAGTCAGGGACTGTAATGTATGTGTGGAGTTGCAGGCATGGTGTGTGGGTTTTTTTCCTGTGCTGTTTGCTTTAGTGTGTGTAATGTAGTCATCAATCTCAGGGCCAGTGCAAAAACAAGTGTGGGCCACAATAAATTATTCCTGGGCAGCAGGAACTGCAGACTCCGAAAATAAGCAAGACATTCTTTTAAATGGGAATAGTTTAATGCTTTTGAAAATAACTTCAACCAGCACAAGTTAAGTCTGACAATGGGAGGATTCAAAGCATAAATACTTTGAGCCAACATGTGTTTTTGCTTTTGGGGGTGAACGAGGAGGGTTGGTGAAGCATCTGAATCCCAGCATTTCATATACTTCTCAAACCACAGGCTTACTTACCACTGTTACAAACTGAGCCTGCAGTTCTGAGGCAAAAAGGTGAAGTTGCTGAAGAAATGGATAAAATGCTATGGAATCACTACGATAAGTGTTTATTCCCCGAGAGCATTAATGTGCCCTGCTACATGCAATCACCCTGTATTATATCTTCTTGTATGCAAAGTATTGTGTCTTATTTGTGAATGTGAATACACACACTGTGTTTGTAGATGATCTCTCTGGCATGTTGGATCACTTAGTAAAAGTCAGTAATTAATTGACAACAAATTGTTCATTTTACTTATTTTGAGGCGGTTTTTAAGAAATCTATAAACTTACAAAAACTCAGTGAGTGTTATACAGTGTCATGTGCTTCATTTGAAATGTGGAGAGTCTGTAATTTGGAACAACAACACTCCCATCACATTCTCTCATTCTGCTTTTGTGTTTGGATGCAGCCTATGTTCTAAGCAACATTACTACACAATAACGCAGTGCTCTAAAAAATAACAATAGAAGTGAATTTTTGCACATCAAAATAAGATTAAATTTATTGTTTAAGATGGTGCTGCCGTTTCCAGACGCCGTTGAGGCTGCTGTTTTCTTTTCTGCTATCTAAGAGAAGGCCATAATATTTGGTATAGTAGTACTCAGAGTAGAGGTCCAACAGAACCTTCTGGTGTCATAGTGCTTTCTTTCATTTAAATTGACTTTACACATCAGTATGTGTCCCAGGAGACAAAACTTCACACGGGAAAGAAAAAAAGTTGTAAAAAGCTTCTTGTGTCAAAAGCTGTGTGGAGTCTGATTAATGTCACTTGATTCAGCATCAGCTGGGGCTGAAGACCACTTTCGTGCCACTCAGATGTAAATGCAGATAGATTCTGAGCTTGGCGACTAACTTTTTGAAATTTTGGTGGCCATAAGTAGTGGTTCAAATCAGTAGATGCTGGAGACAGCATGGAAGAGAGGTTGAATACATTAGCAGAAGGGAAATAGGATCTGCACATGGAGTGTGGGCAAGTGCTGAAGTCTCTGAGGTCAATTAGCTTCCAAAATGAAATAACAAACATACACAAGTTCCCAAATGTTAAAATATTACTATCTATTACCCCAGATATGCTGTCAGTGGTAGGGTGGACAGACAGCTGATTATATATAATAAAGCTGGTTATAGTTGTGCCAGCATTTAAGAAAGTAACATAACATAACACACTAAATTAACATAAGTCATCTTAAAATCAAGAGGTCGAGCGGCATTGTGGTCAATGTAGTCACCAGGTTTTTGACAAGGGAGAATGAGTGGGATAAAAATGATAACATTCCCAGTGCTGCTGCGTTAACTTTTTTATAGAAACATGACTCCAACAGTGGTGCGGAAGTGTTCCAATTACTCAGAAGTATTCTTTTCTGCTTTATTTGATCACATCCTATGTCAAAACATTTTTACCATTATTTAAGAGCAGCAATAATTCAGTTCTGGCAAGTGGGAGAACAGAATCCAGCCTGTTAGTACATTAGAATGGGACATCTTCTCTACTGCAGCTGCCTGTCTGCGATGGAAGCTCCTAAGATAAGAAGTCTGAAGTTTACATCAGACCTTGTGTGCTGAAGTGTTAGATTATCATGAATGAAAGGAGAAATGCAGCATGGAGCCCATGTGTAGGGGGAGCCACAACCCCCTGGCAGTGTTTAGACGATCCTGAGCAGGACCATTGACAGCTGTTAGGTCCACAGGGCTTTCTGAGATAAGAGCACTCAGAGTGGGAGGGAGCCAGCAATGCATTGTACCAAGCATGGACAGGCACGCACTGCAGAAACCTGAGGGGATCGGAAAACATACCAAGAGAGACTCTCATCCCACATGACGATTTGGAGTTTCTAAATAGCATTTTAATTAGCAGAATTATATAATTTTATGCTAAAAATTGAGTTATGTGAAAGTCAGGGAAAAGAAAAGGGGATGAGTAAAAACACAGAGGAACAGGACAAAAACAGATCCTGTGATATTCAGCAATATAGTAATAATAAGATTAATAATAATTAAGTAAAATTATTATAAAATGATCAGAAAAGAGAAAACAGGATCTTAACTGTAGTGAACTGCTTCAGCTCCATTACCTGAGGGAGTCTTGGTAAACTGTTACACACTGGAATTCAATAGCCTGATTTGAATATGAATAATGGTCAGCTGTAGTTTAATAGCAGTAGATACAACAAGGTCATGTTGTAGCTTTGTTATAAAATGTATATGAAATCTAAGTCAGTGAACACTGAGTAACGGCCACATCAGCAGCAGCTCTCAGCTCCTATCTTCCACACTCACACTGTTGCTATGGTTGCACTGTCAGTCCATGGAAGCTGGAACAATGATCTCCACAACATTGTTGTTTAGGGACACTGAATTTTGTGACAACCACAGTATTAAACCCTGTCTAGAATACATTGAAGAAAATATATAATCCAAATAGAATAATGTTCCTCATCTTTAATATAAATTGATGAATGTAATTATCTCCTTGAAAAGCTATATCTGACCTCACAGTGACTTCCTGAAGTCTTCTTGTCACATTCTGGCCACTAGATTTGACACCATTGTCCCTGTGCAGAGACAAGAAACAAACCTGTGTTAGACGGTATCAGGAGGTGCTGCACAGAAGTACTGGGCAAATGGATTAACTGTTTTGTCTAAAGAACAGCCCCAACACGTTAGTACACCTAATCCACAACAACAAAACAAACAAACAAAAAAACATACATCATTTATTTTTTGCATTTAGTTCATAATTAGAATGAACAAACAGGACACAACATGCTAATCACTGAGCTTTAGATGTGTTAGTAGGTGTATTTATGATCTTCAGCCATCTCACATCTGGAAAGAAAGTGAATAAAAACATCCCCCAAACATTTTCCAAAATGTTGAACTTGTTCTCTAAAGATTTGAAACTTTTCTTTTCACTAATAAGCAGATATCTATGAAACCTAAAAGAAAAGCAGCGGTGGATTAAACCAGTGTGTGGGGGGGCTGAATAAGCAGGGCATGTTCACTGACATGACAGCTGATTATATCTGCTGTCATGTAAAAACACTTCATTAGTGGTTGCTGCTGAAAGATGGACATGGTGCACAGAGGACAGCATGCCATCCCTCTGCTGCAGACAGGGCCTCCCTCTTATTTGTACCTTTAACCTCCTAACCCCTTCTGGTCTCTACTCACTCCCTTCTACACTCCAGTTTCTCATGATACAATGGACTGGTGTAAGGCCTGCAGTACCCTGTGGGGATAATAAATAATAATAACAACGATAATAGTAATAATAATCTTAATGAGCAGTACCTCCATCCCCACAAAATCCTCAACTCAAGACAAAGGCCAAGCTGCATGAGCTGTGTGTTCACCATTCATTAAGTCTTTCTTTTACATGCTCAGTCAGTAGCACTGGACCAGAACCAGCCATGACCCTGCAACAAGTAGGTCTGCCTGCCATGGGAATGTGAAGTGGTGTATACATGTGTTCAAGTGTTTGATGTATTACGTGTGCACACATACAGCCTACCACTGCCCAGATTTTTTCCTATCTACAGCAGCAGTGTTTGTATATTCAGACTGAACATGCAGCAAAGTAGCACAATTAAATATTGAATGTACTTTTTAATCAATAGTAGGGGCGCAGCAGTACACAGTTTGGTATGAACTTCAGTTTTGGAGTCACAGTTTATTTTTCTGTTCTCTGTAAAGCAGAGAAAACAAACACAACAAAAGCATAACTTTTTTTGCCTAGTTTACCATAATTCTTACTATTTGGAGCTTCTACTCTGTTTTCATTCCAGGAGAACAGAAGTTGCTTGGCTCACAGTTGTATTTGGTAAAAAAAAAAAAAAAAAAAAAAAAAACATATACGCCAGAGCCAGCACCCCTTTACTTAGTGTAACTAATACAGAACAAAACTACCTTGTATGCAGGCGACCATCAGTTTTTCAACTCTACCCTTGCCCATGTCCTTTAGACACACAGCACACTCACACAGCGCCTCTAAAGACACACGGTCACAATGGCTGCCATGTTGGTTGGTTCAGCCAGCTTTTATAGGAGCCGGCAGATGATGATTGGAGGGGAGCTGACCAACGCCTCAACAATCAATACCTCTGACAAGGGCCACACCTCCATCGTCAATCTTCCAATCACGAGCCAGCAACCATAGTCGGCAGCCTATACACACACAGGTGAACCACACAGGAAGCAGACAGCAAGCACTGGCCGTAACACTCACACAGGCACACTTTGCATACTTTGTAAATGGCTAGCTAACTTCACTGTGGATGTCTTTACAAAATATTCAGTATCAGTGCATGTCGTTAGTTATATATGAAGTCACTTGTATGGTTAGAAATACAGATAATATATTTCACTGGATAAGTGAAATCTTTGATCGGTTGCGTCCACTGCATGAAGGGTCAAAGAGAATTCCATGGCAATACTGCCTCAGACTTTAAAGTCTGCTTTAACGTGGTGGATCAACAGAAATGTTCTTTAAACTCTGATGATGATTAAAAAGGTCTCTGACTTTAATATATTCTGAAAAAATGCTTAATTTAATTTATTATTTAGTGCCAAACAAAGTTTTGAAAATTATTACCAGCAAATATTGAAATCCTTCAGTAAACTATGACTTCCAAAAACAAATATTAAAACGCAGCAACAAGGAATTTCTCACAGAGCTGGACTGATTAATCGGTCAGACCAATGTATCAGGCAATATTAGCTTATTATGGTATGTATATTGACTGATAAGTAACACAAAACTGAAGAACAGAAGTACCAAACCAGGCATTTAGAACCAGTGTTCCTTCCATTAGAAAGCACTGACAGCAGTATCTTACCACTGTAGCATGTCCCGATGAGCAGTCTTGCTACAATTTTAAAAACACATTTACATCATTCAAATCCACTTTCTCAATACCTACTAGACAGTTTATACAAGTCACTGAACCACCAACTACCTCCATAATTGACATATGTTGGGCTTTGGTCTACCTGTCACCTTTTTTAAGCAAACTTGATTTTCATAAATTCTTCCATACATTTTCTTCCACTCACCCAGAGTAGGGGTCACAGTGGCGGCAAGCTTCGCCTTCCAGCTCAGCTCCCTCTTCACCACAAGGATCCAGTACAATGCCGATATTACTGCTGACACTGCACCAAGCCTCCTGTCCACCTCGTGCTCCATTTTCCCATCACTTGTGAACAAAATCCCAAAATCCTGAAACTTCTATATTAGAGGCAGTAACTCATCCCTAGCCCAGAGGGAGCAATCAACTGGTTTCCAGCAGGGAACATTGTCTTAGAGGTGCTGACTGTCTTGAGAAAGTCCCTAGTTTGATGTCATGTTTCCCACTATCACTATGCTACTTAGTAAACATAGTTCTGCTGGAAACCTGAGGCACAGTCAAATTTCTAACATGTGAACAACAGCTACTGACTCGTGGGTACAAGCGGCCGAAATGAGCTTCCTCCGCCGGATGGCTGGCCTCAGCTGTAGAGATAGGGTGAGAAGCTTGGACATCCAGAGGGAGCTAGGAGTGGAGCCATTGCTCCTTGGCGTTGAAAGAAGACAGTTGAGGTGGTTTGGACATCTGATTTAGATGCTTCCAGAAGGCTTCCCTAGTTTTTCCTATAGGTCCACCTGGGAGGAGACCCAGAGAAGACTGCTGGAGGGATTTTATATCTCGTGTGGCCTGGGAATGCCTCAGGATCCTCCAGGAAGAGCTGGAAAACATTGCAGGGGGGAGGGACATCTGGAAAGATCTATAAAAATTCCAGTTATTACCTCAGCTCCCCCCAAATAAAATGCAAAGGGCACAAGACACAGCAGCGTGTATTTTGGGATTTATGACTATAATAATGTATAAAGCTAGGACTTGATATAATGGTTGGTACATCTTGATGGATGGCACATCTGTGTGTACATCAGCTCTGATGGTTCATATCTCACAAATGTCAGCTGGAGCTTCTGCTATCATCTGACTGTGGTGCTTTATTGTGAATTATTGCTGAGCATTGTAATATACAGTGACAGCTCAGAGCAGCTGTGCTGTTTGTGAGTGTTGTCGTATTGTTGTCTTCAACAGGACCACTACATAATTCAGAATATAACTAATGTGAGGGCTGCATGTCTGTACATTGAAACAAAAAGACAAATGAAGTTGGGGTGCTGAGATAAAGTAACTATACACATACGAAATGCAGTGCAGCTTAATAAAATGTACATTTTTTTCTTTATTTTTTAACTGAATGGATTGGACATCTTGAATTTTGGAAACTAAAGTTCATCAGTTTGATCCAGCAACTGATATTTTGACAAAATGTGTATTAAGTGTGTGTCTTAGATCAGAAATTAACAAAGTGAATATAGTTTTTGAGTATTAAATTCTATTTTTTTAGTGTTACACCAACAACGTCACCAGATGATCATGACAAATGCTCTAAAAACTACCTTTAAATGATTACTGATTGGCAGCAGTAAATACAGACCGGCAGTGCTTTTGTAAATCATCACTGTATCTGGTTTGAATGATTAATTACCATCTCTTTGTCTTTGGCTCTTTCAGAAATGGACCAAAGACTGTAGACTTCTATGGTTCAAAGGTTAAGGCTAAGATGTTAAGAGGTGTCGTGGGCCTAAATTAACAAAACATCAGTGAAGGGAGGTGCCCACTTGATCGTCCTGGCTGCAGCAAGCCAACTGTCCATCTCACACTTGATTTTCCCATCACTCATGAACAAGGTCCTGAGATACTTAAACTCCTTCGCTTGGGGAAAGCAGTTCCCCCTGAACCCAGAGAGAGCAGTCCACTGGTTTCTGGCAGAGAATCATTGCCTCGGACTTGGAGCTGCTGATCCCCACATTCATTGTTTATGTCAGATTTGCCATGGGAAAACCAGAGTGTATTAATATTATTTTTAGTTTTTTTACCTCATGTGATTGGACAGCTCTGGATGCTTCAAAAAGTAAATGAACAACTGCATGAGGTAGCTTTAAGTATTCCCCATAACAATAAATAAGCAACAGTCAAATTAAAAGAATGTACATTTTCCTAATTATGGATAACTCTCAAAAACCCTAATCTGCTTCATCAAGACTATTTGCTGGTGCTTTACATTGGGTTAAGCAATTTCAGCAGGTCCCAAATGCAGGACACACAGCTCAGGGAGCAATGTTTAAAAGCTTAGTTTATTGTGACAGCCTCTGAAGAGAGAGAGGGAAGCTTGAAGAGGAAGAGTGGTGCCGGGCATGTGGCTGGCATGTCTAGCACAATCCGGGTGAACTTGTGGGTGGGTTGGTTAGCTGAATGGCTAGCAGAAGTACCAGGAATGAGGTGTGTGGCCTGACTGACTGTACATGGCTTAATGGGCTGAGCATGGATTTCTGGAGCAGGTGGATTTCCTGGTGTGTGGATTCAGTGGAGGTCAGGCTGCCTGAAGACTTGGAGTTGAATCTGAGGCACACAGCATAGCAGGCTTAAACTAGGCAGACAGAGAAGCATTAACCTGAAGCAGAGTTGACCACATGAGCAGGCAGAAAGACCTGACAGTGAATGGATTTATTTGAAGTTACAGACTCTGCAAGTGATTGTGGAGATGATAAACCTCAAGTGTGTCTGATGATCAGCTGCAGAGGTAGGCTGGCCACACCAGGTCCTATACGCACACATAGACACAAATACCAAGACCATCAGGGAAAGAGAGGGCAGATGAGAATCACCAGGAAGGGGAGAGCATAAGAAACTATGAAAACAGAACAAGATACTGCCAGGTCCATGACACTTTGACCCAGTTTGACTGAAAATGCAATGCAAATAATATTCAAATCTGATTGGTGCACAGACACATATGACATCAATTTGAATAGTTTGTACTTTTTGTTTCAACACACAAATGTCAAAGACTAACAGCTATTAAAGAGGAATAAGAAATACAGAAGCAAGTTTCACTAAGTAATGGAATGGAGGCCCACTGAGACAGTATATGTAAATGGTTCATGGTGGCATGAAAACACAGCGCAGCATCACTCATTAAAAGTCCTTTCATGTTTTACAGGATCAGAAATGAGATCATTTTTGATACATAAATGTGTAATTGTTTTGATATTTGATGTTTATGATGTTGTGTAAAGCTGTTTCTTGAATACAACAGCTCTATAAATCAGGCCTTTAACTAAATGAAACACAGACGTGTCTCACACACAGCGTTACATGGGGATCATGTCCCTTCTTGCAGCCTAAAGATATTTCCCATTGTTTCTGGAGTATGTGTGTTAGTCTCAGGTCCAACCTTGTCTGGGTGTAATGCTGTATTCTGGGGAGTGCAGGGGCATTTAGCTGGGGCAGATAAATAATGGTCACAGAGGCTGTGATTTCCTAATGCTGATGTATGGCGATAATGAGACAGGTGCTGGCTCCACAGCTTCCCAGCACCACGTCAATTAATCTGCTCTGTCATGTGATGAACGAGCCGTGAATTACCTGACACTTCCTCTACAGCACACACCATGAACTGCAGATTACACACACACACACATGCATACACACACACACATGCATACACACACACACAGTATTAGTGTCCGCTTATTTCAACAAAATCATTCATCCAATCCATTTCTAACGTAGTGGGGATGTTGAAGGGAACTCGAGGAAGTGCAGTGTTGACTTTGAAGCAGATCAGACAGTTTCTTGTATAGTTTTTGGGTCCTCAGCCAAGCATTCACTGTCTTTGGGTGAGATCGAAGATGAGCTGTTCACTGTGCAGTTTACTGGTCAAGCTTTTGGCTGGTCATTATGTTGTGAATCTTACCAAATGTCTTATTCTGTCGAACATATTTATTTTAGGAAACCAAAACTATATAATTTCAGTGTGTCGCTAGGCCATCTTGGATATGAGACAGCATAATGTCATGAATTTCAACAACCCTGCACAAATATATTATAAAAGTATATAAATATATAATTTTACATCATTTTTCCTTTATAGGAAAAATCAGCCACAATTTAAAACTGTGGCTGAAAGACACACAAACATGTGAGCATTTGCGACCTATAGGACAATCTTTACAAACTGGACATGTGCAATATGCTTCATTTTATTATGTTCACACTGTCTCGTGCACGTTGTCAAAAAGTGCAGTGCGGATCGGTGCAATAGAATTTTGTGCAATAGAGATCAGTGCAATAAAGGTAATGTGCATCTATATCATAAAATGTAGGGTGTGTGCAGTGGGACTCGGTGCAATAGGAGGATGTGCAATACAGATAATTTGGGTTTTTATTCACTGTCCCTTTTCTGCTTCACATGTTTATGGTCTATGCTTAACTGTCTCTGCATTTGTATGTCTCTGCTGCCTGTGTTCACCTGTATTTAGTCTGTGTACATCGTGTCTTTGTATAGTATGTGTTTTTATATTTTTTTTGTGTTTTATAACATCAACCTGCCAGGGGGTCTACAGATGGAAATTAGCCCTGGGCTATAATCTGGCATATTTACATTGGTTTAAATGTTCATTAATATGCAATGTTTCCCCCTTTCTCTTAAAATGTCTGCCCACAATCTGTGTGTGTGTCAATCATCCTGTTGTCTCCGCTCTTTAAATTCATTACAGTTCTGTCATTTTCCCTCTTAGACCATTCCCTGTGCACCCCTCCTCCTTCACATCTCCACCTCATCCCCTCAGCCAACTTCTATCAGCCATCTGGAAACTCCACTCCACTACCACCAGAGTCTAGATTCCAGGAGCAATCCTGTCCTCATCTCCTACCTCCAGTTTGGACCCTGGTACTCAACCACATTAGTCACTGAAGTCTAACTACCAAACTCTTGCATTAGCATGTTGACATTCTGCAAAAAACTGTTTATTCTGTACATCCGTTCATCTGTCCCTACTGAACTAACAGCTTGAATCATGCTAGACTGTGAACCAGAAGTAATCAACGCAGCGCTGTCTGTCACTGCAGCTTCGACAAAGCAGTTCAGCATGCTTTCTCCTGCTGGTGTGAAAGACCTTTTTCAGTTTCTTTATGGACCAGCATGTTTTTGTCCAACTGTCTAAAACATTAAAACGCTCGCAAACTTGACACGATCAAGTACAAGGTGTTTTAGCTGCAACTTGGTTTACGGGGCATCAACACTTTAGCACATACAAACACTCACATACAGAGATTCCTTTATTTATTAGTAGGCTGATATCAACACGTAAGCCACTTTTGAACCTTAAATATTATTTTGGTCCTAATATAAAACAAACAGAAGAAAATCCATACGTGCAAAAAATGTTGTTATGTTGAACATACAGTTAGGTCCATAAGTATTTGGACATTGACACAATTTTCAGCATTCCAGCTCTGTACAACACCACAATGGATTTGAAATGAAACAATCAAGATGTGCTTTAAGTGCAGACTTTGAGCTTTAATTTGAGGGCATTTACATCCAAATCAGATGAACGGTGTAGGAATTACAACACATTTTATATGTGCCTCCACCTTTTTAAGGGACCAAAAGTATTTGGACAAACTAACATAATCATAAATCAAATTGTCACTTTTTAATACTTTGTTGCAAATCCTTTGCAGTCAATGACAGCCTGTAGTCTGGAACTCATGGACATCACCAGACGCTGGGTTTCGTCCCTGGTGATGCTCTGCCAGGCCTCTGCTGCAGCTGTCTTCAGTTCCTGCTTGTTCTTTGGGCATTTTCCCTTCAGTTTTGTCTTCAGCAAGTGAAATGCATGCTCAATTGGATTCAGGTCAGGTGATTGACTTGGCCATTGCAGAACATTCCACTTCTTTGCCTTTAAAAACTCTTTGGTTGCTTTCGCAGTATGCTTCGGGTCATTGTCCATCTGCATTGTGAAGCGCCGTCCAATGAGTTTTGAAGCATTTGGTTGAATATGAGCAGATAATATTGCCCGAAACACTTCAGAATTCATTCTGCTGCTCTTGTCAGCAGTCACATCATCAATAAATATAAGAGATCCAGTTCCACTGGCAGCCATACATGCCCACACCATTACACTACCACCACCATGCTTCACTGATGAGGTGGTATGCTTTGGATCTTGAGCAGTTCCTTCCCTTCTCCATACTCTTCTCTTTCCATCATTCTGGTACAAGTTGATCTTTGTCTCATCTGTCCATAAGATGTTGTTCCAGAACTGCACAGGCTCTTTTAGATGTTTCTTGGCAAACTCTAATCTGGCCTTCCTGTTTTTGAGGCTCACCAATGGTTTACACCTTGTGGTGAAACCTCTGTATTTCCTCTGGTGAAGTCTTCTCTTAATTGTTGACTTGGACACAGATACACCTACCTCCTGGAGAGTTTTCTTGATGTGGCCAACTGTTGTGAAGGGGTTTTTCTTAATGAGGGAAAGGATTCGTCTGTCATCCACTACACTTGTTTTCCGTGGTCTTCCAGGTCTTTTGGCGTTGCTGAGCTCACCAGTGCGTTCTCTCTTTTTAAGAATGTACCAAACAGTTGATTTGGCCACACCTAATGTTTTTGTTATCTCTCTGATGGGTTTATTTTGATTTTTCAGCCTAATGATGGCTTGCTTCACTGATAGTGACAGCTCTTTGGACTTCATATTGAGAGATGACCTCACCAGATTCCAAATGAATATACCACACTTGAAATGAACTGCAGGCCTTTTATCTGCTCCTTGTAAATGAAATAATGAGGGAATAACACACACCTGGCCATGGAACAGCTGAGTAGCCAATTGTCCAATTACTTTTGGTCCCTTAAAAAGGTGGAGGCACATATAAAATGTATTGTAATTCCTACACCGTTCATCTGATTTGGATGTAAATGCCCTCAAATTAAAGCTCAAAGTCTGCACTTAAAGCACATCTTGATTGTTTCATTTCAAATCCATTGTGGTGTTGTACAGAGCTGGAATGCTGAAAATTGTGTCAATGTCCAAATATTTATGGACCTAACTGCACTACACCTGGTCTGGTCGTCTTTTTCAACAAAAACTGTACACAGTGTGTTTCAGAGGTCTTTAAAAACCTAATAAGTAGGTTTTGAGTGTTCATTGTTGTTTTGTAAAATTGCTGTTTCCAATGCTCCAGAGAGAAGTTGCTATGAAAGGAAGGAATGATCCTTTCAGAAGGGAGTGCCACCAATTCATCTTACTTGTCTGCATTTTTCCCCACAGAATTGAAAGACAGTTAGAAACAAATTCATTTTCTAGCCTCTCAAAACACAGCATACTTATTCAAAAAGTCAGGGGAGGTTTTTTTGGCTCAGTTGCTACTGTGTTCTTTGTGGATGTTTGAACTTTATTTACCCAATATGTTCTTTTCCCCATTGTAATGCTATTCAGACTACTGCTGTCTGCTCTGTACACAACATCTGTTCTATGTCAGTCCTTTAAAAAAGTATTTCTCCTCTGTTGCTCTTCTTGTAGTTTCTTTCTCTATTTCCCTGTTGAGGTTTTTCTTATCCATATCAGTTATAGTCAGAATTTGCAGCCATACATGCTCAGTTACAACCCTAAACACAAATTAGATCCCAGTATATGCAAAACAACATTTCCTGCAGTCCAAGCACTTCCTCAGTCTGCTTGTCACAGCAGGACAGCCTCATATAAACCATATGTGATTCAACTGAGGGAGCAGGGCATCCATTAATCTTAGTGCTCATCCCAGTGTCACCTGACAAACAATTCTCCTTCCAGGTCTAACCTGCTAGTAGACAAGTGGAGCAGAAACTGATCCTACCTCATTAATACATCTTGTATTAGCAAGCGTTAGTATCAGTCCCTGGTCTACTCGGTCCAGTTTGGTGAAGAGAAGAGAGGAAAAACAGACAGGCAGTAAGAGCTGCCCATGAGCTGGAGGGTAAAGGAAAGTGGCAACATGGGTAAATTTAAATATAAAAAGAGAAAACTGTGTATGAGTGTTATTTGTAGCACTTAGTTCCAGAGCAAGAAGGTTCTGTTCAGATAGTTGTAAATTCTGAGATCCAGGAAAATGTTCTGTAACCACCACTGACGTCTTTCTCTGGTCACTGATTATATCCACATTGGAGTAATTCAGTCATACATGTTAGAAGCAGAAACCGTCTTTGAAGTAAAGCAGTGTCGATCTCAAACCTGTCATTAGTATGCTGCAGTGTCAAAGCAGAAATTGTCAGTCACGCAGTCACGGTGGTGGCTGCTTATTTCTGTCATGATGAATTTTCTACCATCTAAAAAAAAACACTATACATGTTAACATGGTTAAAAGAAATAGATTTTTAAAAAAGGGGATCCAAAAGATCAGTGGTGTGGACCCTTCTGGCCAGAGCCATAGTACCACATACAGTTGTAAACAAAGGTTTCCATCCGTGCAAAGACCATGTATATTGTTGCAGTCTTGAGTGCAGTGACTGATATAACTCTTAAATTTCTATGATGGAATCATTGAAACACATGTGTCTTTCTTACAATGATGCACTTTGGTTCTTTAATAGATTTATTGTAGCTATCTTTCAAATATGACAAAATCTGCTGGGTAAAAAATAGATATAGTTACATGACTCCTGACCATTTTCACCTCAAGTAGATGCTTTTGGTAGCCATCCACAGGCTTTGACCACTCCTCTTGAAAGACTTGGCAGAGTTAAGCTCACTTTGTTGGTTTTCTCACACAGTCGTGTTTCTTTATCCCAGTCCACAGGTTTTTAACGGGGTTTAAGTCAGGATTTTGTGGATGCCAATCTAAAACCTTGATTCTGCCTGATTTCGCCATTTCGTTACTACTTTTTTATGTGTGTTTGGGGTCATTGACTTGTTGGAAAACCCAATTGCATCCAAGATCCAACATTCTAGCCGATGATTTGAGGTTTTCCTGAAGAATGTGGAGGTAATCCTCCTTCTTCATCATTCCAATCACGTTGTGTAGAGCGCCAGTTCTACTGACATCAAAAAAGCCTAGAGCATAATACTACCACCACCATCATGTTTGATGGCAGGTTTGGTGTTCTTGGGTGACACGTCTCCCCAACTCTCCTCCAAACATGTTTCTGGTCATTGTGGTCAAAAAGCTCAATCTTTGTTTCATCTGACCGCAGAACTTTTCCCCGGAAGGACTTCTGTTTGTCCATGTGATCAGCAGCAACCTTCAGTTGAGCTTTAAGGGGCTGCTTCTGGAGAAAAGCCTTCCTTCATGCATGGCAGTCTTTCACCCTATGATAATGTAAAAGAAAAAAAACACTTGACTGTGGACACTGACACCTGTCTTCATTGCAGACCTGCTTTTAGGTGACTCTTGGTTGAGTAGTCACTCATGAGAAGTTAGGAGATCATGCTACTGAGAAAATTTGCTTAACCCAACTTTCTGCATCAACAGAATTAATAGATTTTGTCATATCTCCAGAAGAACTATAATAAATCTTTGAAAGAATCAAAATGCATGATTGTTTTTTGTGACAAAGATGTGTTTCAGTGATTCCACCATAGAAAATTAAGAGTTACAGGAGTCATTGGAGACTCAAAGACTACAATTATGTACACGATCTTTACAAGTGTATTTACATTTTTGTGTACAGCTGCATCTAATGTAGGCTGGTTGTGTAGTTTATGATGCAAATATCTGTTTATATCATGTCTTTGTTCATTCTGGCTCTGATTAAGACACAGTAGTGTTGAAACATTAGGCTCTTTCCACAATTAAATGTTGTGAATTAAGCAGCTTGCTCCAGCCCCTCATTTAGTATTCTGAAAAAGTAACTGAATGTGTCAGTCTGAACAGATCGCAGATTCACTATGAGAAACATTACAGTGATTTTTTTTCCCAATGTGGTCAATCTTCTAAAATTCCTCAGAAAGTACAGTAGCAATTTATCTGTCATCTTCATACAGGTCAGTGTTTATGACTCTACTTTCCCAAAAAACAAAAATGGCTTCAGCAGTTGTTGCTACTGATACAGTTGTTGCTGCAGCAATAGTAACACAACTATTTATTAAGTTGATAACAATTATGTTGTTGGAACAATCTTTTTTTTCACCAGTAAACATCTATGCATAAAATATTCTCTGCCAAAGTTACAATGTGCATATTGTCATTTTGTCTCGTGTATGTTTTACTTCTCACACTATGCATGACAGGACATGGAACATGAGGGTTCAGTGTGTATTTTTGCATTTATGCATATTATTACTTCAATGACAAGAAGAATAAGTAAAAATGTAAACAATGTTCTCCAATGTCAGAACAGTTAATAACATCATACCATTAACTACCTGCTAACCCACTTTCCTTTCGAGGGTCATGGAGGTGAGCTGGACCCTTTTCCTGCTGTCATTGGATGAGCAGTATGGTACACCCTGGACAGGTTGCCTGTCAGTCACACATGTATTAATAGCATGTGCATAATTTGTTTATTACATATTAACAATCATCTGCAGGGCCATTTCAGTCATTTCAAATCAGTAACCATTTTTGGACAGGAACACTTTTGGAAGGTACCGATTAACAATGTCATTATGTTGATATGTTTTAGTGGCAACAGATCAGAGAACATGTTTGCTGGAGGGAATGGATAAGCAACTTATTTTGCTATTTTATTTGGAGGACATGTCCTACTTTATCATTACCATTTCACAGGGCTCTGAGTTTTTCTCATTTTATTTTTATGTATTTTATGCATAGAGAATACATTTTCCTCTTGACAATACCCCATATGGGATTCTGTGGGATTCAGGTCAGGTAAGTTGGTCATAGTCATGTTGGTTAATGTCATGGACAACAAACCATGTGAGAGCAGTTTTGGCTCTGTGGTCAGGAGCTAAGTGGAAAAGGAAACTGTCATCTCCATAAAGCTTGCAAACAGATGGAAGTATAAAGTGTTCTAATATCTCCTGGTAGACGCTGCATTGACTTTTGACTTGAGAAACACAGTAGACCAACGTTAGTAGATGACCTGACATCCCAAATCATCCCAGACTGTGGAAACTTCAAACACCTTGAATTCTGTGCCTCTCCACTTTTCCTCCAGGCTCTAGTGCCTACATTTCCACATGATATGCAACATTTATGTACCTCCGTTCTGGCACCCCGATTGCACCTTTATCCTCCCGGCCTTCGCTGTCCCACTTATCCTCTCTGGAGCTGAGGCTGGGTTGGACCAGACCTGACTACAGCCTCCAATCAAGCTACACGCCTGACTTTAAAAGTCATGTCATCATGGCATTCTAGGGGAAGCTTTTGTGAGGAGTTGAGCTCACCCCCTGTGTGTATCTTGTACAGGATCTAGATGAGCCATTTGTCTCATTTGAGGGTGAAGGGCCTAGAAAGGAACAATCTGATAGTTAAAACCTTTTGTGTTCGTACATCACTCTTAGTTTTAGTTAGGGGTGCTTCTTCATGTGTATTTCAGTTTGGTTAGAGTAGTAAGGTTTTTTTGTTTTGCGGTTATTTTTGTGTTGTTATGTAGTGTAAGTCATCCTTTGGTTCTATTTATGTCTTTTATTTGAGTAGCACCCTTAAGCCCCTAATTCCTCGCTTTTGTATTGTCTCAGGAAAATATCCTTCTAATAAATCATCGTAGTTCACTGCAGTAGACAGCGTCCATCTGCTGTTTTTGTTACACCTAGCTCACCCTAGACCGCTGGGTTGTAACAAGTGGCAGCTAGTCTGGGATTTTAATTAATTGCTGGAGCCTAGAGTTGATCCAGTGGTTGATTGAAAGGTAGGTATTGTGCAGAGAGCATGGCAGCATTTTATTTAGAGCAGTTTGTGGATCGCCCCTCCCTCGAGCTCACTGAGTCCTGCTGCAAGTTGCTATAATTTGCAACATACTTTAGTAATAAAATTCAAAACAATGTTAAAGCTTTGGTGATAGGTAAGTTGGTAGAACTGGAGGCGATAAGTGTGTCATGTTTGGTCACTCCTGTTCCAGTGTAAAATACATGGCACAGCCCAAAAAGTTGTATGTGTGTAAGTTGTATGCTCCCTCTTGAGGCTAGCCTACATTATGATTTGGTAAAAACTGCCATTCTGCAAGCCTATGAACTAGTGCCTGAAGCTTATCAGCAGAAACTTAGGAATGAGAGAAAGTTCTCTAGCCAGAGCTAAGTTGAGTTTGCCAGAGAAAAAGGAACTCTGTTTGATAAATGGTGTGCAGCCTCTGAAGCTGATGATTTTGATTCTTTGCGAGAGCTACTGTTATTAGAAGAATTTAAGAGATGTCTTCCAGAGCGCATTGTGATGTATTTAAATGAGCAAAAGTGACTTCACTTACTGCTGCTGCCACTTTAGCTGAAAAATACGTTTTGACATACAAAGCATCTGTCCTGCCCTCCACCTCTACCTCTGCTTAGCTGGTAGCTCTCCCTCTTTTTTCCCCTCCCCTCATTAGTGGCATAAGTGAGGTGTCACATGTAGTCAACTCAGGCCAGTCTCAACTTTCATTCCTTGTTGTATTCTGCTCAATTTTACCTATGTTTCTTGTGCCTAGTTCTCCGTTGCCACTCCCTGCTTGGACAACTATCTTGTGCTGATTAATCCATCATCATCACCTGGATTTCTGACTCAGCGTTCCCATGCTTCATTCAGTCTGAACCTGAAGATGTACACCTCAGGAATCATTCAGCCACGCCATCCACCCTCACCACTGCATTTTCCTGACTGCTCTCCTTTGACTGCCAGCTCAGTAGTTGGGTCATAGCATGCCTTTGTATAGTGTTATGCTTCCTGTACTATTGGGTTCTGACACTAAACTCACAGTGTAGTTCTCTCAGAGTAGTGTTTGTTGTCGCTTGATCGACTTATTGTAATGTTAGAGTTTAGACTATTGTTAATCACACCATGGTGCACGCTCTTGTCTCTCGTATAATGCACTGTGTACATTGTGTATTCCCTGCTCCCGCTAACTATTCTAGCCCTGTGTTACTCAGCTCTGGTCAGTTACCCATGCCTTGATAAACTTAGATTCCCATGATAAAGTCTGAACCAGTTTTCAATACTCTGTGCTTTAGTCTTGTGTCCTTCTTGAGTTTCCATAGCTTTCCCTACATGTGTCTCAGTATGTGCAGCTCCCCAACTCCCCTGCAATTGTTGCCATTATCCCTCTTTTGCCAGCCCCTGTACATCATCTTTGTGTCATTCAAATAAACTGTTAAGCTTTTATGAGTGACAGTGAGGATGAGGGGGTGGGGGAAAGCAGAAGGGTTTGGGTGGGGATATCAGGATAGCAGATGGAGAACAGACAAACAATACAAACAGAGCAATTAACATTTTGCAGGTTGGTGAGGCCAGAAACTGTAGATCAGAGATGTATAGCTCCAGATCCAGTGGCATCCGCAGAGAGCAAGCACAGGACAGAAACACAGAGAACGTTTGTGCCGTGCTAATCTTTAAAAGCTCCCAGGTCACTATGAAACAACATTTTGATCAGTCTGTTGTTAAAAGACAATATCAAGGTTGGTGACAAGGTTCTGGTTCTGTTGCTCATTGCATGTTCCGCCTTTGCTGCCTTATGAAGTCCTTAGGCAGCATGAGATAAACCTGTGCACTCCTAATAGAAGGCGTACATGTTTGTCATGCTAACATGTTAAAGTTGTATCATTCTAGTGAGACCCCCAGCGGAAGTCCAGGGAAGTCTATCCACACTTCTGTTGCGATAGTGGCTGTGCCTATGGACTCTGACAACCTAAACGGTGATGATGGCTTGCACCTGCATCATGCCTCCGCACAAAGTGCCCATCTCCCAAACTTCAATGTTGCAGGTCATTTCTAAGCAGCTTGACCACCTGTGCAAGAGCAGAAGGATGATGTCTTAGAATTGGTGATTTTCAGTGCTTGTTCAGTGACATTTCAACCCAAACCACTTTTATAAACATGATATCGGTGTTAGAAATGCTAGACCCATTAAACAACACCCATACCGGGTAAAGGCCATGAAGCAAAATCTGATGAAATCAGAGACAGGTCATCTATTAGAGCACAGTCCAGCCGAGCCCACTTCCAGCCCTTAGAGTTCACCCTGTCTGCTGGAAGACCAATCAGATGGCTCACCCCATTTTATTACCAATTTTTGAACAGTCAAGTCTGTCACTGTCTCAGACTTCTGTCCTCTGTTGTATTGATAACATCAGTCCACAAAATATGTAAGTTAGCTTTACTTTATGAAGGGCTACTGGCAGGTTTCACACACCGAGTGTGCCTCCAATATTTCCGTTTCTGTTACAACCAATCAGTTCTTGCAATACACTGTCATGGCCTTTGGCATGTGTAATGCGCCTGCCACATTTCAAAGACTTGTGAACCAGGTTTTAAGTGGACTCACCAACTGCTTTGCTTAATTGGATGACCTGTAGTGTACACTAAAACATGGGATCAGCACATGCACACATTGAGACATGTGCATTCATCGAGCTCATCCGTCAAACACTCTAAGTGTGAGTTTGGCAGGGCCACCATCACTTATTTAGGTAGACAGGTAGGTCAGGGGCAGGTGCTGTTCAGAAAAATATAGCCTCTACATCTTGAGTATCCTATCCCTACTACTAGACATGCCTTGCGCCGATTTCGGCGGTGGGACACTACAGGAGTTTGTGTTGTAACTTCTCTTCTGTTGTGATCTCCTTACTAGTTTACTTAGCCCAAAGATAGACTTTGAGTGAAATCCTAAATGTCAGCATGTTTTTGAATGTGCAGAATTACTGTCCACCCACATGGAAATAGAGCAGAACACGTTTCACAGAAGACAAGACAAACTGATTTTCTCTTAAGCTGTACACTGTTGTTGGCTGATGTGAGCAGAAAGACTGACAGCTATTAGTGAAGACTTAAAGAATGGACTATCAGGCCAGTTCTGCCTTTTCTGTTTCCTCACATCTCCTGATCAAGGCTTGTTGGCCTTCTCTCATCATTGCTTCTTCCCTTTTTCTTCTTTTGCATTTATTCAACAACTGTCCTTTTTCAATGGTCCTCTTTGGTGATACACACTGTGATTTGTTCAGTAATAGAAAAGTCTGAAATGACTCTCCAAAAGTACTTTGACAAACTGTTTCTATCGTAATTTGCAAAAGTATGTTTAGGCAGGGGCGGTATGCAAGAGAGGTAAGTGAAATGTCAGATGAGTCAAAGATTGTATCACCTCTCAGTAATTTCATTGTTACTAAGTTGAACAGCAGTTTCACTTAAGAACAATCAGAAACAATACTACAGAAAGAATAAATCGAAAACATCGGTGCCAAAGTAAAAACTTGGTGCAACAAATGTGAGTACACCTGTGTTCACTGACACACAAGTTAGAACACAAAACTGAGACAAAATTGAGTAGACCTGTGACTTCCAAGTAGTCAGACTGCATGAACAAAATTATACAAGTATCATTTTACAATGACCCATGAACATTGAAATGTTCTCAGCTTTGGCCTGTATCCTAGTTAAAGGATCCAAAAAGACGCCTGATCAAGACTGAAAGCACATTCTTTAGTCAGATGAGACCAAGATAAATTTGTTCAGTTCACATGGGGTCCAGCATATTTGGCCTGAACATGGCTGGTCTACCGCAGTGAATACATAATACCAGGAGTTTGATGGTATGAGGCTGCATGAGTGCAAAAGAAGTCGGGGAGATGACATTTGTAAATGGCAACATGAATGCTTGTTGGCATATACTAAAATACTAGCTGATAAGACAACTCACAGCCTCCAGAAGCTTGACAGAAGAGAAATATCCGGGTATGATAGTGATCCAAAACACACCACCAAAATCCCACAAGTTTTTAAAAAAAGAGATAACTGAAAACTATGACCTGAACAAATATGCTGCCTTACTTGAATCCAACAGAACACTTCTGGGGTGTTTAAAAGGAAAAGCTAGAGCAACACTCAGGCAAAGAGAAGCAGAAAAAAAGTCTCTTAAGAATGTCAGAACATCTCTCTAGAAATTTTTGAACACTGGTATCCTTCATGCTGAGGAGGATGAAGTCTGTCATCAAAAATAGAGGTGGACATAGACAATATAACAAAAATGAAAGATTTGAATCCCAGTAATGAAAGCTGTACTGACTGTTGCATAGCAATCCTAATGCAGGATCTGCTCTCATTATTGAATTACATTTAGCATGTGCCGGTTCAATCCCAGGCACATCTGCACACCAAAGTTTGCTTGGGCAAGAATCCTGATGGCAGGCAAACAAAGTAAAGCGCTTTGAGTACCACTAAAGTAGAAAGGGGCTATATAAGTGCAGTCCATCTACCATTATATTCATTTCCAACTTAATTTTGTTATAGAGGTGTGGTTGGGTTAACCTCAGATGAAGAAGTTTAACATTTAAGTTTTGAGTCTCTTACAGGAAATATACAATTACTGACTTTCAGTCTATTGTTTGTTTAAGTGAGTTGAACAGCGTTGGGTAGCTGCCCCACCCCCATACATCCATTTTTAATTATCCTTCTGATTTTTGTGTCCTTACTTCAGTTCACTGAAAAAGACATGCTGATACAAACGATACATTAGCATCAGCATAATTACTGTGTTTGGAGACAAACAAATGTTATCCAACCCAGTTTTGGGAGTGAACTTCAGCCAACAGTAAGAATTCATTTGTGTTTGTGGTAAAAACACAGTATTATTATTGAGCTTCACTTCTATGATTGTAAATCTAGAGTAATGAAAAACAAACAGTCAAGAAAACATGTAAAAAGAAGTAAATAATTATCAATAAGCTTTTGGAACATGCAATCAGGGCTAATACGCTATGCAAAACATTGCAAATCATGTTCCATAAACATTACTGTGCTTCATTTTCTTTAATGATTATTTTCCAGATGTTTTTTTCTTCCCACTCCTTCAGAGTGCCAAGAGTGTACAAATCAGTCATCAAAGCAAAAGAGGGCTACTTTAAAGAATCTAAAATATAAAGCACATTCTGGTTGGTTTAACACTTTTCTGTTTACTACATAATTCCATATGTGTTCTTTCATTGTTCTGATGTCCTCAGTATTAATCTACAATGTAGAAACTAATTAAAATAAATGAAAACCACTGAATGTTTCCAAACTTTTGACTGGTACTGTACATCTTTCAGCTACAGCTTGGTCTTACGACCTGCAGCTTTCACCTTGATGTTCACTGTCACTACAACCGCTGAACACCATCATAAAAACAAATACTGTAAATGCTGATGCTGGTCTGTGTCTTATGGGTGATTAGACTGCTAAGACTAAAATTGTAAACACTGCTCAGGAAAGGCACAATAAACAAGACAAAGAGCCCAAGAGGTAAGTCCAACAACATCAAGTCCAATCCACAGAGGCCCCATCCAGTAGCCCACAGGACCCAAAAGATCCACTGCCGACGTCCTGGTGTCAGACACCACAAGAACTCCCTGATGTCCTGTGTTCCTGCCAGGTCAGGGCTGTTTTTGCAGCATGAGGTGGATGTACATAATATTCAACAGCCGATTATATTCCTGTGGCTGATCTGTGTATCAGGAGCTGTCTGCACATTGGCCACATCAAGAGTATCAGATGTGGGTGTACAGCTTTTTGTGCTGCCCTCATGTCACCCACCAACAAAGCAGTATTAATGTCTCAGTATGCTTAAGTGTCTGACATTTACTTCCTGAAACAGTCTGACGGCCCAAACCACTTTATGTGATTTGTCAAGGCAAGGTTTAAACCTTTGTCATGCTTCTGGGGCTTTTACTACTCTTCATGTGTACAGGTGCTGCTTATGGACCTATTTAAAATCTATTAATTGTTAGATAATGCTGTAGGAACTGCCATGTCTGCTTTTTCACTGTAATGTTTGTAGTTATTTGTTTTATGCAGCGGCCTTTATGTAAGACATCCAAGGTTGACAGGTGTCAGTGTTTCCACAAATACATGGCCCTCAGTGGCCAATTTCTCCCGGTGAAAACCATTCATCATGGATGTCACTGGGTGGCTGACACCAGCAACAGACAAGATGACATTCAGATTGGGGGTGAGTTTTGTATGCTATCGTTCACTCGAGGCTAAGCCTAAAGCTATGGGTAAATTGGCTGTCAAACAGGTTGCTCAAGTGATGTCTGTTTCTTTCAGGCAAAAATGGGTCATCAGCAACACAACACTACTACTATTCTGCTTTCCATTAGATCAAACTCTTCAGATGTTTTAAACTAAATCTTGAGTGATTGAAACTGACAGCTAAACTGTCAGCTGACAATTCTGTGAGAGAATAAATACCACATGCACAGAGGTGAATCTGATGGTAAGGGCTGTGAAATGATCAAAGAGCTGATTTCACCAGAAGAAATAACTTAATGAATAAATCAATAAGAGAATGAAAAGCTATTGAGTGTAAATGGAAACATTGACTGAGGGTGACCTTTAGTGAGAATCTAAGATCTCTGCAGGGTGGCTCCTTTGATGCCTGCTGAGGATGAAAAAAATGATGAAAACAATGTGAGCCTGGGAGTCGCCAAATACAGGAACTTAAAAGGAACGGTAGCTTGAATGTCAGGAAAGATGACCTAATGCAATTTGATTTGAAAAATAAAATTAAAAAAACACATAGCATGGTGTATTTGGGCCACTCTAAGCAGTATTCCATGATGAGCACTGGAAAGCCAGTCTCCCGTCATACTCCAACCAGCAACCACCTCCAGTGAGTGCTGACCTACCAGTTTCAAAGCCCATCAAGTAACCACCCTCACCCTTGCCTTGTTCATTCCACAAGACCATCGTTGCTTTTCTCACTTGTTCTCATGTCATCTACACCTTCAGCTCTGCATGCAATTGTTGTCTAAAGCCAGTCCAAATCTGACAGCATCCCTCATCTCAATATGGTGTCACTTTCCTCTACCGCGACCAACCGTCCCACCTAGATGACCTACAGCTTTAAACAGACACTGCTTCTCCTGACAGTTTTGGGTTTCTACACCAGAAGATGGTTTCTTGCTAAACGGCTCACTGCTCTCATCCAGACTGCTTCTACTATCATCAGCCATTAATGAAATCTGCCCAATAATCATCAATCTGCCATGAACGATGGAATCAGCATTTTGCTAGTGCCTTTAGCTTCCTTCAGTGCAGACACCAGTATACCATGTACTATTTATTCATCTGTTAGCCAACAACAGGTGTCTCCTGTATCTCTAAAGACTGCCTGTGTCACTCACTCAAGCAAAATGAAACCAACTGAGATGGCAGTCCCACCGTTGCTTACATTTCAAATAAGACACAAACACTTAAGCCACTATGAGGTCTTCACATCATTTGCAGTCAGAAAATCTAAAGGCTTCCACCCCTGACGCTTTGTACATCCCAGAGCCTGGTGAAGTCGCTCCCTGATCCTCGTTCCTCTCACACTTTAAACTGTTCACATTTTGTCCCAGACCTCCGTCTCATTTCGCGCACTGCCTTCAGCACTGCAGCAGCTTTGGGAGTCAACAGCCAAGTGGTCCAGACCCAGAGAAAGCATGGTTCATTGGTCTTGGCAAGCTAAATAACTTTATATCCACTCCAGCGGTCAAGATCTGAACATTTCTCAGTCTCCTCTCCACTCTTTTTGGGGGTCTGCCAGCTTGATAGTTGCTGCTGCTCTAAAACAAAGTCTTCCCCGCAGCACAGTTGCTCACCTTATGTCTAATCAACATCACACTTATAGTGAAGTCCTTCCCTGGTAATTTGTAATAAAACACTTTGTATCATTCATTTCTTGTTTACTTCTGTTATATATATATATATATATATATATATATATATATAGCCTATGTATATAGGTTTTTTTTTACATTTATTTTTGTCTATTTATTCCTTTATTTGGCAGGATAGTGGATAGAGTAGGAAATGGGAGAGAGTGGGGAAGGACATGCGGTAAATGGCTGAGGTCGTACTCGAACCCGGCACAGCCGCTACGCCTCTGCACATGGGTCATTGTTTGTTTAGTGTGATGTACACTGCTTTCCTTACCAGATTATATGATGTTGCATTTCTTTTCATGTGTTGCAGTGAATCATATTTTACTTTCTGCCTTCTGGTGTTGGTTTTTAAGAGGAAGGGGTCTTTCAAAGGATGCAATGCTTTGGTAAAGCATACAGTAGATAGTAGGTAAGAAATCTTAGTTTGAAAAAAGTTTCTGACCTCTGCCTAAATGGATGAGTCATAACAAAAATGTAATATCTACAAATATAGCCACTTTATTTTACTTTGAACACTTAAGACATTTGCTATTTTCCTGACAATATTTGATGTAAAAGAGGGAACAATACCTATAGATTAAAGTAATGTATGACATGACATGTTCAAAATGTTTGCACTTACAGAAAAGAAAATTCATTCAACGCATAACTATCCTAAAGATATTAAATATAACAAAATGCTCATTTTATCATTTTATTTCATTTCACCTGTGATAAATGAAAGTGTGAAATAGTTTTTTAAGGTATTGTCTGTCTCTCATGCCTTCTGTCTGACCCCTGAAAAAATTACACAAGCAGTAGGAAGATTGAGAGCTTTTTTTCCTCCTGCATGATAATCCACCCTGACGGAGCGTTCCCTTCAATAATAAAACCAAACACTGATTGAGCCCCACCCCCACCCTAAGTCTTGATAAAATCCTCTTTGCTGTCATCTTTGCTGCTGTCTGCAATCTGCTCCTTTGTTAATAGTAAAACATGTTGGTACACCAATGCATTATAGGAAAATTGGGAGTGTGTACTTGGATGAAATACACATGAGGGTCGACACATTGTTTTATAGCTATCATATTCTTGCTCAGGGCTTCAGCAAACCACTCAGATTTCCGGAATCACCATTTAAAAATAGGAAATGAAAACAGCCATGGGGTTTTGTCTGTACGCCCCAGGGCCAAGTGGTGCGTTTTATGATGCCACACTCACGGGGTATCAAGAAGAGATTTAAAGCCCTTGGAGGCTGTGTGTTAATTTGAGACAGTGATTTCTCCCAGTCTGGAACAAATGGTACAATCCTGTGCACTACTGTCACCTTAATTCACTGTACTGGCCCCAAACCTGGCAGCTCAAAGTGCATGATGGGACGCTTCAGAAGAAAAACACTGTGGTACAGGAAGAGGCACAATTACCTCTTTTCCACCGAGCTGGTTCCAGAGCCAGTTCTTTGTTTCCACCACCTGAAAACTGGTCCTTAGTAAGCACCAACTCTTTGCTGGTCCAGAGCTAAGCACCAAATATGTCAGGGGCTGGGGGCGGGGTTATGGTGACCAAAGATCAACGGTGGAAAGGGACACACAAGTTGTAATTAGTGTCCTTTTTCCTCCAGGACGTCCCTGGTCTGATCACAGATGTATTGGAATGACTCCTGGGGCACACAGAAGTTTACCACAAACTGTTGACCTGAAATCCGCTACAGTTGTGTCCCACCAGTAGCGTGATCACGGATGTGTCCAGGCAACAGGAGACCTCCGCCTCACAATCAGCCTTAAGACCATCTATAGAGATAAACATAGATATTATCATCAACTTACTGCGTTTGTTTAACTGCTAAGTAATGGATGCTAGCGTAGTGGTTTTACGGTGACCCAATGGCTCCAACTGGACTCCTTGACAATGGAAAGGCAAACAGGTTTTTAGGAGGAACCACATTTGAACCAACTAAGCACCAGAACTAGCACCTGGTTCTTCTTGGTGGAAAAGGGGCATCTGTGGAGCTTATCCTTTATGGCTGTCAGGACATTATGGGTGGTTAGAATGAAGGTTAGCAGTGAATCTATGCCAGTGATTGATAACATTGTACAGGCAGTGCTACCTAACAGAGTTGTATCTAGGGAGTGGTGTGTCTGGAAAATTGGAGGTTTTTTTAATAACCATTTGAGGAATGTTCAAGGTTTGAAGTCCAGTAGAAAGAGGTCACCATTTTGGGGATTTTGGTAGAATGTCTTGAAAACCATTGGGTGGTCTGCCAAGACTTTTTGTACCGTATAGTCGTGAAAAAAAATGCATTGCTATGATTTTGATGATCCTTGAGTTCTCATCTCGCACCACCAGCAGATAAAGTGCATTTGTTCTGCTCCATGCATGTGATTTTGTAGTTTGACACAGACTAATTATTTGATGACCACTTTATTCGTTCATGTGTTGTAAAACATGCTATTGTCTCTTCCTGGGTCTTTATATTCCTTTCCATTCTGTGGAGTGGTTCGGGGAAGGTCTGGAAACTTAGAAGTTAATGTTTGGTACTACTTAAAAAGTTAAGCACTTCATATCAGTTAAAAAACACATGTTCAGCTGAAGCGTGTGTGTATGTCTGTGTCCATGTCATATTCATGTGTTTGCAAGTAAACCAAGTACATTTCTCCTTCATTTTCTCTCTTGTAAATAGATCCCTTTAATCTGGTCACATATCCTGGTAATCCATTACTCCCCAACCCCTACACTAAACCCTCAGAGCAGCTGTCCAGGTTGCTGTGAGTTTACACACACAAGCTTCCAGATTACAGTGACATGGCACAAACAAGTGGAGCTAAACCGACATTGCTATGCTACCCACGGGCTCCACATACACTGTGATAAGCTGCAAACAGATTTAGTCAGAATTTTAATTTAATAGATTGGAGTGGCAAGAGGCAGCAGCAGATGTGGTGTTTGGCAGCAACTGTTCAAACCCAAAGAGTTGTGAATGCAGGATATGAATCAACTGAGTGTGTGTGTGTGTGTGTGTGTGTGTGTGCTCATGCAAGGTTAGGTTAGCAGTAATATGAATTCTGTTGTGTTACAGCTTAACACAGGTGCTTTAATGTTTGAGAATTATTGTTTGTTTTTGCATCTGTCTCAGTATCTAAGATGGAGAAGTTGGTCTCGTCTGTGCAGTGCAGTGATAGGTCAAATGTTTTTAAAACATCCATCCATCCATTATCTGTACACCGCTTAATCCTCTGTAGGGTCGCAGGGGGACTGGAGCCTATCCCAGTCAACTCAGGGCGAAGGCAGGGGACACCCTGGACAGATCACCAGCCTATCACAGGGCTACACATAGAGACAGACAAGCACACTTTCATTCACACCTACGGACAATTTAGAATCATCATTTAACCTCATGTTTTTGGACTGTGGGAGGAAGCCGGAGCACCTGGTGAAAACCCACGCTGCACAGGGAGAACATGCAAACTCCACACAGAAAGATCCCAGGCGTCCTAACCGGGACGCGAACTGGGGATCTTCTAGCTGTGAGGCGACTCTGCTAACCACCAGGCCACTGTGCAGCCCGTTTTTAAAACATCTATTTTAAAATTAAATTAGAACATGTGGAAGCTATCTCAGATTTGACCCATTATCCTGCTGAATGTTGAGTCTGCTGGAGAGAATCCACCAACAAGCAGAAGCATCAAGTACAAACCAAACACTTTGTGACTTTCCAAGTTTCCTGCAGGTGTTGGTGACACACAGGGCCATTCAAAAATTACAAATGAGAGCAGACTTAAGATTTCATCCATAGAAGAAATCTACTAGCAGACAAATAAGATGCTTGTGTATTTTTCCCCCTTATTCTTTAATATATCAGTTTTGAGTGATAAAAAATACAATTGGAAAGGAAATATTTAATTTAACCATAAAACCATGTGGAAGATGTTTTTAAAAACAGAAAAAAGTTATTTGTTACTGTGTCATTGCTGAAAATAAGGTAAAACATTTGTCGCAAAATGAACCATATAATTATGTAGTTAACATTACACCTGTGTTCACAAAAGTTAGCCAAATTAAAGTAGAGCAAAGTGTTTGTTTCATTGTAATATTATAACTTAGCCTGTGCATAAAAGATGGACATAGCAACCGCTCTGTCACTCACAGGTTTGTGGACTACTGTTGGAAAGCCTCAACTTTGGCATTTGGCTGTCGCCATGTTAGATTTTGACAGTGGACATGTGGGCGGTGATGCTGCAGATGCCCTGCTTTACTGTCAACTTTACTCTAAATGGGACCTTAATTTAAAAAATGAACATCATGGTGTATTCAGAGACGTGAAACTGACTAAACTAATGAAGAAAATGTTTACTGAGGTAACAAATCAAAGGAGAAGTAGGGTTGCTTTCTGATTAGACTGACTCATTGGATGTAGGATAAGATTATAAGCCTGCCACTGGCTGTCCCCACTTCCATGATCAGGACACCACAACAACAAGCGTCCAGCAGCAGCCTACCACACAGAAAGGTTCAAGATTTACAGGGGACTCAGATTGTGCAATAAGGCAACCTTAACATTTTGGTTGTTTTTGCTTGTTTGCTTTTCCAAGCATTATCCATATTAATGACAGTGTTGTACCCAGCATGCAATTTTCCAACATTTCCACCTGTCACTGTTTTAAAGGAACACCAAAGCCACATCCTTTGCCTCCCCCTCGCCACGGTAACTGTGATTGGTTCAAAGACATCAAAAACAAGCCAGAACCCTTTTCTGCCCCCATGAGTCTCCATTATGTTCTACAGAATGAAGCGGCAAATCAAAACAATACAACCAGACCTTATTTTTAGTGCCAGAGGAATCGCCCCCTGCTGACTGTTAGAAAGGCTTAAGGCACTTCCATCTGGCTCCCCTTGGCTGTCAACTTAGCTTTGCAAACACCGGGTTGTTACATTTTCTGTCCTGCAGTTTTACTGCATCTTCCTCGTGTTTAGTCGTATCTATTTGGGCATTCTGGCTTTTTTTTTTTTTTTTTTGCAGATGTGTCCTTTAAATCCCTTCAAGCCACTGAGCTCAAGGATCGCTGGGGAGTGGTGGGGGTTAGGGACATCACTAGGTCAGCTGTGTCAGTTAAATAAAACAGCACTGGGTCTATCTGTCGTGGTGATGGGCTGGTCAGACAATAATATGAAAAGATAGCATTTGAATCATCAGTGGACCCCTGTTAATTTTTTTGTTTGTTTGTTTGTTTTTCTTTAGTTTTTCACCCCATCCATGTAGACCTACAGGTATGTGCTGATGTGAGTAATTTGTTATTAAGAAAACTCACAAATAGTGTTCGTGTACAGTTTGAGGACACATTAGAGACAGTGAGGGAGAGGGAGGGAGATAAAGGTGCCTGAGAGGAAAACGAGAGAGAAAGAGGGTGTAAGTAGAGAGAGAGAGAGAGAGAGAGAGAGAGAGAGAGAGCTCCAGGAGGGACCAGGCTGCTGCTCAGACACTTGCACACAATGGGCTTCATATCCCGGGTTGCCATCGGCGGAGCGGCGGGGGTCATCCCGGCAGCCTCTGATCCTGCTCTCCTCTCTGCTTCATGTCCCTTTCCCTTCTGAAGCCAGCGGAGGAACTTCACCGGCGGCTCTGGAGCAGCGCGGCCGGACGCGATCGCAGGCTGGTTGTGTGTTTGAGGAGGCGGGGGGAAGATGCGGAGCAGACCGCTGTTGACCTGAACTTTCTTCCCTTCCTGGCTTATTCAGTCAGGAAAATGCACTTTCAGCATAATGGCACAGTTCTCCACCACCGGAAAACCAAATGAGAGCAGCCCGCAGCCGCAGCGGGAGCGCGGAGCGGGCGCAGCGGGCAGGATGCTGACTTTGTGCCCGGTGTGAGCGCAGCAGTCTGCGGGGAGTCGAGCAGAGGGGCTGGATGTGCAGGAGCAAGACTTTCTGCTTTCATGAAGGTAAGAAGACATTACAAAAAGAACAAAAAAGCACAGTGGCCTGATTGTTAGTGTATTTCTTTTTTAGCCCAGACTTTCATTTTTAATCCCATATTCAAACAATTGAAGATGAACTTCTGTCATAAAAGCTGATAGAGAGACAGACAGCCAGGAGGAGCGGATAGACAAGTGAGGTTACTACCTAGTTTTCAAATTGTACACTTCTTTATTTACATTATTACCGACTTGATATGAGGACTACAGGCAAAAAGGAAAATATAAAAGGTTATTAAAATGGACTATAACAAATGGTCGAGATAACCTGTCAGCTAAGACAGTGCATGAAAGCAGTCTGCTTTAGAGGCTCCGGTTTGCAGGGGAACATGAATTAACTGATTTCTAGTATTTGGTTTGGTGCTAAAGACCCTGCTGATATTAACCACGGTGAGGTCGGGTCACCATAATTGGACTCAGTCTCCCCACCCCAAGGAACATTACATAACTATTGAACTGCCTTGGCCAGAAATCAATGCAATCTGTCAACAGGCTGCTGCTGCCTGGTGCTATTTTATCAGTCATCACTACCACCCAGCTTCAAACCACTAACAATATATAACCACTTTGCAGGACTGTTTTGAATTGTATACCCATGAGTGCTGCAGTATACAGGGATTTATTGATATTTTTCCTGATCTTAGCTAAGTAGTGAGGCTTTTGTGTGCTGGCTAATAGCCAACAGATGCTGTGGACAAGGAACTCTCTCTACCTTATTTAAATTGTATGACCTTGTACCCACAGTAGCACCTTCCCTCATTGTGAGAGGCCCACATCGATCTTAGTTTTGTCCCTGTGCAAGGAATTTGTCTCATCTTATCTCTGCTGACAGGCTGCGTTCATCACCACCCAGCACTCCTCCTCTCCTCAGGCACAGCTAAACTTAATGAATTGAGGGCAGAGAGGAATGCAAAGTCTAATTTAGCAATAATTAAGAGCAAATATTTGGCATTGTAGCTAGTTATCTATTATTATCTTCTGTATCATCTGTTGTCTGCTTTTTAACCCCTTGATAATGTAGACCCCATTGAGGCAGGACACGATCCTTCAAGACTAGAGGGGTAACAGATTCATGGTGCTCATCAGTGAGCTGAGCTGCATAGATCACTTCACACCTCACTGCTGACAAAATGTTTTTGACAGCCTGTTTAAATCTGTTTAGCCAATTTTAAAAAAATTAATTTGGCCCTTTAAAAAGCAAAAATAGTTTGAAAATCTCTGAATCCACCTAGTGTATGTTTTCAGATTAGGGCTCATGTTAGTCACCTGAAGATGAATGTATCATATCAAATACCCATTTCCTCTAGCTGTGTGAGTGAGGAATATGCAACAAAATCTGTAAGTCATTTGTATGCACACCAGACTGCTCTCCCAATTTAGATTGCCTCACTTTGTATATGTGGGATAGAGAGGGAAAAGAAATCCTATGGTCTATACTGGAAAGCATGCATTTCAAGGAGAGAAAGACTGATTTTCCCATTATTCTTATTTTTGCAACAGGTTACTCGGTCTACATGTGAAGCCAGAGTGAGTTTTGTTGCTTTGGGACCAGCAGTGCGTGACAGGAAGAGGAAAGGAAGCAAGATCATTACTTCAAATGATAACCCTCCAGCATGTCCATGGCACCATCAGTGTTGAGTACCTTGGAGACAACTCTGCCAGTGGTGGAAGAGAAGAGAGGATAACAATGTGATGATCTTTATAATAATGTAATGTTTTCCAGCTTAGTTATGGACAGTGGCTGGTGATGGAGTGACATTGTTTAATGAGATCATTGCTGTTCTGTTGAGAAGCTTACGACAACCAATTACTAAGGGATTACCCGAGGCCTTCTGCAGCACCAAACTGGACATAGTGCTGTTATTAAGTAAGTCTTCTGTTGGAAATCCTAATTTCTTTAAATTTCTTAATTTGATTTTTACTTTTTGTGGTCTGCTTGAAATGGAGATACAGTGGCGTTTATGGAATAAGGACTCCTTTATAAGGCCATGGATACCTATACTGTTAGGCCTTCACCTCCAGTTCTCCAGGGCCTCCAACTGTCCCGAGGAGTGCCGCTGTGATCGCACCTTTGTTTATTGCAATGAGCGGAGCCTGACTTCAGTGCCTCTGGGAATTTGTGAGGGTTATAAGACCCTCTACCTCCACAACAACCAAATCAATAATGCTGGCTTTCCCTTGGAGCTCCACCATGTGTCTTCTGTGGAAACGGTGTACCTCTATGGTAACCAACTGGATGAGTTTCCAATCAACCTGCCCAAAAATGTTAAAGTTCTCCATCTGCAAGAGAACAACATTCAGACCATCTCCAGAGCGGCTCTAGCTCAACTTCTTTGGCTGGAGGAGCTGCATTTGGATGATAATTCCATTTCTACTGTAGGGGTGGAGGAAGGGGCCTTCCGTGAGGCAGTCAGCTTGAAAATGCTTTTCCTCACCAAGAACCACCTAAGCAGTGTGCCTATTGGTCTCCCGGATGATCTAAAAGAATTGCGATTGGATGAGAATCGGATTGCAGTTATTGCGGAAGAAGCATTCAAAAATGTCACCCGCCTGGAACGCCTCCTGTTGGATGGAAACTTATTGACAGATGAAGGGATCTCACCAGGGACCTTTCAGGACCTGGTCACCTTGAGGGAGTTGTCCCTGGCCCGCAACTCACTCACTTACCCTCCCCCTTTCCTCCCTGGAGAGGTGCTTGTCAAATTAAATTTTCAGGAGAATCAGATAAACCAGATCCCTGTCAGAGCATTTGCAGGGTTGCACAAGCTGGAAAGGCTGGATATTTCTAACAACCAGCTGCAGTCATTGACACAAGGGGTCTTTGATGGCCTTGTGAGTCTCAGACAGCTCACTATTCGGAACAACCTTTGGCTATGTGACTGCAGCATCAAATGGGTGGTTTCATGGCTTAAATCTCTGCCCGCTTCACTCAATGTGCGCGGCTTCATGTGCCATAAACCTGAAAAGTTCCGGGGCATGGTGATCAGGGAACTGAGTGCTGAGCTGGTCCAGTGCCCACAGAGCACAGCCACAGCACTCGAGCCCTCCTCACCAGCTGACACCGCTCTAACCCCATTCCCATCCTCTTCCACAGACTCCCCTTTAGTCACTCAGTATGTTTCCTCCTCCTCTCGGCAACCTTTCCCCATACTACCCACCCTCTACCCGGTGTATACAACAAGGGAAAGGGGAACAAGGACTAAGCAACCTCTGGACCCTCGAAAGGAGACTCTACAGGTCACATTTGCCATTCTAAATGGTTCAGCTATCCATGTCAGCTGGGTGGCTGCATTTCCAGTCACTGCCTACAAGGTGACTTGGGCCAGAATGGGCCCTAGTCTTACAGGGGACACAGTAAGGGAGAGGATAGTGGGTGGGGATCATCGGGGTATACGGCTGGCTAACCTTGAGCCGAAGTCCACCTATCGGATCTGTGTCATTCCTTTGGATGCGTTCAATAATTACAGACCCAAAGATGATACTGTGTGCACTGAGGCCATAACCACATCGGCCTCATTTAGCCCTGACAACAATAACAAAAGACGTTCAGGGCCCGAGCAGGCCACCCAAAAAGAACCCAGTTCACCTTTTTTGCTGGCAGGGTTGATTGGTGGGGCTGTGATTATGGTACTGGTTGTACTACTCAGTATCTTCTGCTGGCATATGCACAAGAAAAGCCACTCTAAGTCCTCCTCCAAGTGGAAATACAACCGGGGACGCAGAAAAGATGACTATTGTGAGGCAGGCACCAAGAAAGATAATTCCATTCTGGAAATGACTGAAACAAGCTTCCAGATAGTCTCACTCAACAATGAGCAGCTCCTCAAGGGAGATTTTCACATTCAGCCTATTTACACCCCTAATGGGGGCATTGGCTTCCGAGACTGTCCCTTAGGGAACAACAGCACAGTCTACTGCAAGAACAATGTTCAAGATGCAGACTTTTGTCACACATGATGGTTTTGGATAGCATCAGAAGCATTTTTACTGACAACCACCCACACTTTACCGAACAATGTACAATTTCAATACTATTTGAAACCCCTGTGTCTTCAAGAAATGTAATTTATACCACTGGCTGGATGATATCTTTTATATAACAACATTGGATTTAAAAGTTATGAGTTTATGGATTTTTGCTGTTTTAGTTCTGTGCACATAGACATGTACAATCAGGACTTATCCCTTATAAGTATTAAGGCTGCGTTTTATTTTGTTTTTCAGTAAAACTGGAAGATTTTAAAGTCATTGTATACTGTGACCATAACAGATCATAAATCCACACTATAGATGGAGTATTAAGTAAGAACGGTGAAAACAGCTGGTAGAATTCTGTCTGAGGGAGGAGAAAAGGTGACATACATAAATCAACCATGCTCACCACTAGAGGGTGTAGTTTTCTGGAAACCATACAGTCAGCCAGACTTTGTGACTGTTTTCAGTCAAGTTCTCCCAGTAATGTGGCACGTTGGTTTCATTTGAAACTGCACACAACAGAGATGCAATTTTTGCTCCAGGAACAGAACATATTTCTTATGTAAACATGTTTCTCTTGGCATCATTAAACATTCACAGAAAGTGGCAGGCTGGAGTGCTTTCACATGTTCTTTAAGATTAATATGTTATCACAGTTAAGGGGTCATGTTATTAGTACTAGCTGTGTTTGGTGGTGGGTGTCACAGAGAGTGAGCAACAACAAAGCACATCTGCCATCTGCTGTATGTTTAACCTATTAGGAACCAGCTCTTTACCTTTTGTCAAGAAAGAACAATGTTATGGTTAAACAGTTTATATATGTGCCTTGAAATTGTCAGCTTACAATGTCTTTTAAATCCATGTTTTTGCACAAAACATATCCTGTATATACATTTAATTGAATTGTTGTTGAGGAAACATCTTGCTCTTAATTATTTATTTACCTCCTTACACATTTAATTAAAACATGTCTCCAATTGTGAACTTATTTCTCATTCTGTCCCAGGACGATCTGTGACTCACACTTTTAAAGGCTACACATGCAGGAGAGTTTGGTGTGGTAGCAGCAGAGATCTGTTCAGAGAGGCAAAGGTCCTTAGAGGATAACAAGGGCAAGTTCAAAATTCAAGAGAGTGTGTCCAGTGTCTACTTAACACAAAACCACATTAAAGCAGCCTCACTGTGTAGCTATGGGCTTACGTTTAGCAATACTTTTCTGTCAAACAGTTCCCTAAATCTGTGGACATGAGGTAGTTTTGAGCCTATGTGAAGAGTTACAGGAGGACATGATCTGTAAAGTGCTGAAAGTCACAGCTTTAATTCTGTTTACACACCAACCTAAAATCATTGCTTAGAATCATTTTATGTTCATTATGCTGTCCAAGCTGTTAAAAGTCATGTACATTTTAAGTGGGGGACCTTGTTACAGTGGGGTCAGTTACATAATGACAGAAGATGCGAGATGTGAACATACTGTATATTATTACACTAAAAGGATCATTTAGCCCAACAGTGCAGACGTTGTATTTGGGTGGATGCAGTAACTCAGATACAGTCACGAACAAAAGTTTGGATACACTTTTAAAGACCATCATGGCAGCCTTGAGATTCCAATGACTCCTATAACTGAATTTTCTACTATGGAGTTATTGATGCCCATGCATCTTTGTCATGAAAAAAACAATCATGCATTTTAGTTCTTTTATAGATTTATTATATGTCCTCTGGAAATAAGACAAAATCTGCTGCATAAAAAATATACATACAGCAATGTTAATATTTGGTTAAACGTCTTTTGACCATTTTCACCTTAACTGCGCTTTTGGAAGCAATGCACAAGTTTCTGTTTGTACCTTTGACCACTGGTCTTGACAGTACAGTTAGGCTGAGTTTCTTCATCCCAATCCTCAGGTTCTTGAACGGTTGCAGGTCAGGACTTTGGCCAGTCTAAAATCTTAATTCTACCCTATTGTAGTCATTTCTTTACTACCTTTTATGTCTGTTCGGGGTCATGTCTTGTTGGAACACACAACTTCGTCCAAGATCCAACTTTCTGGCTGATGTTTTTAGGTTTTTCCTGAAGAATGTGGAGATAATCCTACTTTTTCATTATTCCATTTCCTCTGTGTAAAGCACCAGTTCCACTGACAGCTTAACAACTCCAGAGCATAATACTGCCACCACCATGCTTGATGGTAGGTTTGGTGTCCTTGGGACCTGCCTTTTGGTGATTCTTGGTTGATTCTTTACCATCCTGAACTGTTTGGAAGCAGCATATGATAGCTTGTGTTTTCTTCCTGATTGTGGCAGTGACACAACAACTATAATACTAACAGAAAGATGTTTGCATAGATGATTTTGGGATCTGTAGCTGTTTTGAAAAGGCTTTGAAAAAAGTCACTTTCCTGACTTGTTTAAGTCAAGGATTTTTTAATATATATCTTATAGGGTGCCTCAGGCTTTCCCACTGTATTGTTTGCACCTAAGTCTGATGAGTGTATCGAACAGGCCCTAATTAAACTGACTCAGAGAGGTCAGCAGCTTTAAGTCAATTGTAATCACTCACAACAAGGTAAGAGGCCATGCTACTAAGACAATGTATTTAATACACGACTATCTGCATCACCAAAATTGATAATTCAAGTTGTTTTATGTATATTTTTGACCCAGCAGAGTTATTAGTCATATTTTCTGAAGAATTGATAATAAATAAATCGATAAAGGACCAAAATACATGATTGTTTTCAGTCACAAGTGGGTTTCAATGATTCCATCACACAAAATGGAACGCTCTACAAGTGTATGGAAACTATTGTTCACATCTGTAAATATGTATATCTACGTGTGTGCGTGTGTGTGTGTGTGCGTGTGTGTGCGTGTGTGTGTGTGCGTGTGCGTGTGTGTGTGTGTGTGTGCGTGTGCGTGTGTGTGCGTGTGTGTGTGTGTGTGTGTGTGTGTAGGTGTGTGTGCATGTGCGTGTGTGTGTGTGTGTAGGTGTGTGTGCGTGTGTGTGTGTGTGGGGGGGGGGTGATTTAATCATCATTCTGTGATGATGAATTTATTGAAACATAAGCATCTTTGTCACAAAAAGGAAAAACAGTTATGCATTTTAGTTCTTTCACAGAGTTATTGTAGGTCTTTTGAAAAAAATGACAAAATCTGTTGGGTCAAAAATACACATACAGAAACTTATCAGTTTTGGTGATGTAGAAAGCTGTTGATCAGTTTTCTTACTGGCATGATCTCTTACGTTCTTGTAAGGAAAATTAAATGTATCTATAAAATTACAGGAAAACTATAAATGAATTTTGAGGGAGGATACTGTACTTCCTCAGTTTAGGAGCCTTGGGGACAAAGGGGTCTATTACTCAGACCTTTTTATTCTGTGTAAACTGTGTTGGACAGTATTTAATCTTACTGATGGCCACAAATCCATGTTTCTTGCTCTCGTAGCAGAATTAGATCTTTCTGCTATGTTTAAGTTGACACACAGCAGCAGAAACAAAAGACAGCAGAGAGGGTGGGGAAATTACTGTAGCTTTCCATTGAAGTTATATTTTTTGATTGTCAGTAAGCTAAATGTAGAAGAATGCCTTTGGTTTATTATGGTATTTTCATTGTTGGCCAGCCTTAATCAGTGGTAAGTAAATGAGGTAACTGAAAAAATGAAATGAAATTACCAAAAAGACATTGAAGGAACAGGATAGAATTCCAAAGGTCATGAAAAGTTCTCTTTTTGCTAACTACTTGGAAAGAAAAAAAAATTGTGAAAATGCGAAATCATCACCCAAACAGTCAGGTGTGAACATGCTTCACAGTTGTTAGACTTACCTGCTGCTTCATGTTTGACCTCCTGCACATCCAAGTGGTTTAGAAAAACTGATCGCTGGCTCTTTATACAGCCTGTCTGGTCATCTGATTCTTGTTTTGGGGAACTTTCTTTTTGCAATTTTAACATGGTGATGATCTTATCAGGTATTCTAGTAAAATGCTGTCATACATGATAAAAATGATGGAAAATACAAAAATAAGACTCACATATTAAACACACAGTATTGTACCTGTTTATTGTTTGTATGTGGGACCACAGCCCTTGTTTGCTCATTTCAGGTTTCAGCAGTATGACATTGATAAATCAAGGCGGTATCCTTTCCTAGAAATCACAGGTAGGTTACTTTCCTGTGGTGTTTGTCTCTGTCAAAAATTTCTGTTGAACCATCAGGTAGTATGTCTCCACCATAATTCAGCAAACTACTTGTTCACTTCTTCTTGGGACTCCTCTGGACTTTAATGATCTACATAGACTGAAACCACGACAACTCCCGGCATGCATGTTGTTGTTTGACATAACCATCACTATCTAAATATATCGACATAAAGAAACTTTCATTTTCATTTTGTTTTTGTTGTTGTAGTGACCTTTGTTAAGTAAAGGGAGATGCATTTTTTCATATTATTGTCAAATTGTTGATTGATCTATAAAAGCCACCTAATGATGATCACATACTTCTATCACTGAAATGCAGTCTGTCATTAATTTTTACATGAAGGTAAAGGACAATTCTCAAACAGACAGGTAAACAGATGTCTGACAGGTAATTGCTTCGTGGCAAGGGGCCGCCCACCCTGAGTCTGGTTCTGTTGGAGGTTTTCCTCAGCCACTGTCACCAAGCGCTGCTCAAATGGGGATTGTTTGGACTCTGCAATGCTGTAGGTTCTTGGTCTTACTAAATACAGAGCCCTGAGATGGTGCATGTTGTAATGTACGTTCAAGCATCTTCACTCCTGTACAGCAGTTACTGCAAGTCAACTATAGCAGCAAGGTCAAATGCATCTATTACACAATAGATTTTTTTCAGCTTATACAACAAAGATTGATAAAGGTAATGATCAGCAGATGTAAGCCAGCAGAAAACATTTACTCTCCGTGTGTGCAGATTACAGTAGGAGTAAAAATGGTCCAAGCAGCCAGGTGTGTTTGTGCTGCTGTGGCTGGCAGTGTCCAGCCGAGGGTAATGAATAAGCTGTGTTGCAGTTCAGTTGTTCGTAACAAGGGGCTGCAGTAGAAACCAGACAATTGAAGTGCACTGTGGAAGGAACGAGCAGCTCGTAGATTAAAGACCAGTTCTGGTTGACTTTCTTCAAATTGCCCTGAAGGGATTCATATTTAGTCATAAGCAGTAAGATGCTTCCAAAGTAAACATTAACATTTAGGGTAATTCAAAGTTATTTGGTAATTATTTCTACATACTGATTCTCATATAATAAAGAAGTCCTAAATCTTTAAAAGGTGATTTCACTTTAACTTTTAGGTTTACTGGCATTCCAAAGAAGTTAGTAGCTTAGTTGACATCAACTATTGCATTATTTTATATCAGAATAATAAAGCTGTGCAGCACTTCATGTCATCCCAGAGTTTCTGTAATTATGCATTTCCAACATGCGAATAGCACCTCAACAACCGAGTTGTAATTACAACTGACAGTTTTCAGACAGGATGAAATGCATCAAACATTGAATGAGCCTTCCATAGTAGCAAAGTATAACTGATCAGCACTTTATCCTGTAGAGGACTGTAGGGGGGACTGGAGTCTATCCCAGCTGACAGGGTGAAGGCAGGGTTCACCCTGGACAGGTCGCCAGTCTATCACAGGGCAGCACAGACAGACAAGCACACTCACAACTGCAGGAAATCACCTGTTCACCTATAACCAGTTTTGTTCCAGTTCATGCTTGAAGAGAACCAGCTCAAAGTTCAAAGAGATTCAAAGATTCAAAGTTTTATTGTCATGTGCACAGTACAGAAACACGTTTCCCTGCACAATGAAATTCTTACTTTGCTGTCCGCTCAGATTACCAGCAACAAGTATAAAAAATAGTATATACGAATAAAATAGAAAAAAATAGAAATAAAAAACAAAAAAACACATTCATTTTCAGTTCACACATGGGAAAATGTGTCACGCCCTCCACCTCTGCTGCCTGAGCTGGCAGCCTCCCTTTCCCTTTTCCCTCTCCCTCTCTCTCTTCCAGGTGGGCGTGAGCAAGGTGTGGGCAGCGAGGAGCACGGCAGGTGCAGCCACTCGTAATCAGCGGAGGAGGCACGCGTGCGATTGGATGATCAGCTCCCACTCTCTCAGTTAAAACCACGCTCCACATGCTCCTCGATGCCAGACCGTCGCATAGCCTCAGTCAGTTGCCAACCTCTGCTCTTGTTTCGTCTGCCCTGCTTGCTTTGCTCTGCACCATTGCTATTGCTAACGCTATTCCCTCTCCGCTTCCAGTTGGTTCCCCGTCTGCCGTCCATGTGTGCCTCCTCCGGATCAGCTCAACCACTGCCTCCACTCCGCCTGTAAACCCAGCCACCGTCAGGATCCCAGTCGTGGATTGCCACCCCCACTCCCGGACCTCAGCTCACCACCACCCTGCCTGCCTGCCTGCCTGCCCTTGCTCCCACCTGCTCCGCTCACCTGCTCCGTCGTGCCCCCTCTCCGTTCAGGTTCAGTAGCCTAGCATTAGCATTAGCCCGTTTAGCTCAGTTTTCCCAGTGTCTTGTTTGTTATCAGCTCTTAGGTTTTAGTAGCTCGCTTTCTGTTTCCTGTTTCGTTTTTCAGCTCGCCTTTTGCAGCTCGCTTTTCGTTGTTACTTTTAGTTAGTTTTCAGCCTTTGCTCGCTTTTAGTTTTGCATTTGTTTGTTAGTTAGTTTTCCTGCTTAGCAGTGATTTTCTGTTCTCCGTTGTTATTAATAAACGCTTTGATTTTGTATATCTGTGTGCCGTGTGTCCTTGCCTGCGCCTGAGTCTCTGCACCGTCCGTAACAGTACGGTCTGGCCACCATGAGCTCAGCGGGCAATGAGACCGGCACTAGGCCTGTGCCTAGTGAGATAGATCTGCAACAAGCCATTGCTCGTCAGGGTGTGGTGATAGGGCAGCATGACTCCTTGCTACAGGGTCTTGTGGAGAGTAACCACGCGCTGATAAATCAGGTCTCCCAACTCACGGGGAAGATTAGCTCGCTAGCTGCCCAATCGGCTACTGTTGCTGCCACGCCTATGGTTACACCCGTTAGCAATGATCCGGCTATTGCTAGTCTTGCTGTCAGCCAGTCAGCTCGTGAACCACATGTGCCCGTTCCCGAACGCTATAATGGCGACATTGGTTCCTGCCAGTCTTTTTTAACTCAGGTTTCGTTAGTCTTTGACTTACAACCTCACTCATACGCCTCCGATAGGGCCAGAGTAGCCTTCCTGGTTAGCCTTTTGTCTGGCCGAGCGAGAGAGTGGGGTACTGCGGTTTGGGAACGCCAGGAGGCGATCTGCGGCTCCTACATCGCCTTCACCACAGAGATGAAGAAGGTGTTCAACCACCCGGTGCAAGGAAGAGATGCGAGTCACCGTCTTCTGGCCATGCGTCAAGGGAACCGGAGTGTGGCGGACTTCTCTATCGAGTTTCGCACTACTGCAGCGGGAAGTGGATGGAACGATGCAGCTCTGCGAGGGGCCTTCTACGCGGCATTGCAGGATGGCATAAAGGATGAGCTGGCCACCCGTGACGACGCGAGCGACCTGGATCAAATCATTGATCTAGCCATACGGGTTGACAACCGCATCCGCGAGCGACGGAGGGAGAGGACCCTCCGCTCGGAGTCTCCACGGATCCCTTCATCGACTCGCCAGAGGTCTCCACCCTCGTCCCGAACTGCTCCAGACCCTGAGCCCATGCAGCTGGGACGCAACCAGCTCTCCGTCCAGGAGAGGCAGCGTAGGCGGGACGCCAATGCGTGTTTGTACTGTGGTGAGGCTGGTCACTACCTCGCTGCCTGTCCCCTGCGTTCAGTAAAAGGACGGGCTCACCAGTAATTGGGGAGATACAGGTGAGCCATCTATCGTCGTCTTCCCCAAATCGGCTGCAGCTCGCTGCCTCCCTCTGCTGGCAATCCCAGTCCGTACCTGTGCAAGCCTTCATCGACTCTGGTGCCGAGGAGAACTTCCTGGACCTGCAGTTGGCCCGTCAGATGTGCATTCCTTTGGAGTCTCTGGAGCCCCCCCTTGAGGTCCGAGCCCTAAATGGACTCCACCTAGCCAAGGTACAGCAAAAGACTGTTCCTGTTACTTTGTTTTTGGCCGGCAACCATCGGGAGAAGACGACCTTCTTCGTGATAGATCACTCCAGTCCCCCCATGGTCCTGGGATATTCATGGCTCCGGGCGCACAACCCCCACATTGACTGGAAGAGGGAGGAGGTTATTTCTTGGGATCCCCGTTGTCATGAGACCTGTCTGCACTCAGCCCTGACCCCTGCTGACGCCGCCAGCCCTGTTTCTGAGGCCCCGGTCAAGTTGGATCTCGTTCCTTCCGAGTACCATGACCTCGCACCCGTTTTCAGCAAAGAAAAGGCCCTGTCTTTGCCTCCCCATCGCCCTTACGACTGCGCTATCGAACTCATTCCTGGAGCCACTTTACCCACCAGTCGGCTGTACAACCTCTCCAGACCGGAACAGGCTGCCATGGAGACCTACATCCGGGACTCTCTCGCCGCCGGCATCATTCGTCCGTCTTCGTCACCTGTTGGAGCAGGTTTCTTTTTCGTTGACAAGAAGGACAAGACCCTTCGGCCCTGTATTGACTTTCGAGGTCTCAACGACATCACCGTTAAAAACACCTACCCCCTGCCACTCATCAACTCCGCCTTCTCAGCTCTGCACGGAGCAACCGTTTTTACCAAGCTGGATCTCCGCAACGCCTACCACCTCATCCGCATCCGCGAGGGAGACGAATGGAAGACTGCATTCAACACCCCGCTCGGGCACTTCGAATACCTGGTCATGCCCTTTGGACTCACGAACGCACCCGCTGTCTTCCAAAACCTCATCAATGATGTACTCCGTGACATGATCAACCGATTCGTGTTTGTGTACCTGGATGACATCCTCATCTATTCAAGGGACGCCCAGGAACACACCCGCCATGTCCGTCAGGTCCTGGAAAGGCTCCTGCAGAACCGCCTTTTCGTAAAGGCGGAGAAATGTGAGTTCGGGGTACCTACCGTGTCTTTCTTGGGCTACATAATCTCTGCAGGGGAGGTGAGCATGGACCCACAGAAGCTGTCCGCAGTCAAAGACTGGCCCATTCCAGAGAGTCGGAAGCAACTGCAGCGTTTCCTTGGCTTCGCGAACTTCTACCGTCGCTTCATCCGCGACTACAGTAAGGTTGCAGCCCCGCTCACCTCCCTCACCTCTGTTAAGCGGACCTTCTCCTGGACTCCTGAAGCAGATCAGGCCTTCCGCTCCCTGAAACAACGTTTCACCTCCGCACCCATCCTCACGCAACCTGATCCCCACTTGCAGTTCGTCGTGGAGGTGGATGCTTCGGACATAGGGGTGGGGGCGGTGCTGTCGCAACGTTCCCCCGCTGACAACAAGTTGCACCCCTGTGCTTTTTTCTCTCGTCGGTTGTCCCCCGCCGAGAGGAACTACGACGTGGGCAATCGGGAACTGCTAGCGGTTAAGCTAGCCTTGGAGGAATGGCGTCACTGGCTGGAGGGGGCTGAGCAGCCATTCATCGTCTGGACCGACCACCGGAACCTGGAGTACATCCGGTCAGCCAAGAGACTGAACGCCCGGCAGGCCCGCTGGACGTTATTTTTCGGCCGCTTCAGGTTCTCCATCACCTATCGGCCTGGGTCCAGAAATGTCAAGCCTGATGCTTTGTCCCGTCAGTTCTCCACCCAGGAGTCCCCAGGGGAACCTGAGTCCATCCTGCCTGGAACCTGTGTTGTGGCTTCCCTCACTTGGGAGATCGAGTCTGTGGTTCGTCGGGCCCAAGGACAACATCCCGACCCAGGTAACGGTCCCACTAACCGTCTGTTTGTTCCTGATCCTGTTCGCTCTCAGGTTCTGTGTTGGGCGCATTCTTCGCGGTTGACCTGCCATCCTGGAACTGCTCGCACCGTGGAGGTCCTGCGGCAAAAATTCTGGTGGCCAACCCTGGAGAAGGATGCCAAGGAGTTCGTGGCCGCATGTTCCGTCTGCGCCACCAACAAGACCTCTAATCGGCCGAGTTCGGGGCTCCTTCAACCGCTTCCAATCCCTCATCGACCCTGGTCCCACATCGCTGTGGATTTTGTCACTGGACTTCCCCCGTCTCAAGGTAAAACAGCCATTCTAACCATTGTCGACCGGTTCTCCAAAGCCGCCCATTTTGTCCCTTTAGACAAATTGCCCTCAGCCAGAGAGACGGCCGATCATCTGGTGAACCACGTTTTCCGACTCCATGGGATACCTGTGGACATAGTGTCAGATCGGGGACCACAATTCACGTCAGAGGTTTGGAAAAATTTTTGCTCCGCTATGGGAGCGTCTGTCAGTTTGACCTCTGGATTTCACCCGCAGTCCAACGGCCAGACGGAGCGAACCAATCAATCACTGGAAACCTTCTTACGCTGTATGACCTCTGAGAACCCTTCCGCCTGGAGCAGCCTTCTCCCGTGGGTCGAGTATGCGCACAATTCTTTGTCTAATGCTTCAACTGGACTCTCTCCATTTCAGTGCTCCCTGGGATACCAGCCTCCCATGTTCCCCTCCCAAGAACGGGAGATTTCCACCCCGTCTCTTCAGACCTTCCTGAAGAGATGTGAAAGGATCTGGAAGCGCTCGAGGGCCTCCTTATTGAAGGCGTCCCAGAAGATGGAGGGTCAAGCCAATCGTCACCGTTCTCCTGCCCCTGTCTACTCCCCGGGCCAAAGAGTTTGGCTCCGGGCTAAGGACTTACCCCTCCGGGTAGAGTCTAAAAAGTTGGCACCTCGGTTCGTGGGGCCTTTTGTCATTGAGCGCATCATTAATCCCAGTGCTGTCCGCCTGAAGTTGCCCTCCTCTATGAGGATCCACCCCACATTTCATGTCTCCCAAATTAAACCTGTGAAGGAGAGCACTCTGGCCCCCCCTGTCCGTCCCCCTCCACCACCCAGGATGGTGGACAATGCCCCGGCATACACGGTGCGCCGCCTGCTGGATGTTCGTCGCCGGGGACGGGGTCTCCAGTACCTTGTGGACTGGGAGGGATACGGTCCTGAAGAACGTTCCTGGATACCCAGGCGCCAGATCCTGGACCCTGCCCTCATCCGGGAGTTCCACCGGAGGAGACCTGACCGGAGTATTCGTGCACCTGGAGGTGCACGTAGAGGGGGGGGTACTGTCACGCCCTCCACCTCTGCTGCCTGAGCTGGCAGCCTCCCTTTCCCTTTTCCCTCTCCCTCTCTCTCTTCCAGGTGGGCGTGAGCAAGGTGTGGGCAGCGAGGAGCACGGCAGGTGCAGCCACTCGTAATCAGCGGAGGAGGCACGCGTGCGATTGGATGATCAGCTCCCACTCTCTCAGTTAAAACCACGCTCCACATGCTCCTCGATGCCAGACCGTCGCATAGCCTCAGTCAGTTGCCAACCTCTGCTCTTGTTTCGTCTGCCCTGCTTGCTTTGCTCTGCACCATTGCTATTGCTAACGCTATTCCCTCTCCGCTTCCAGTTGGTTCCCCGTCTGCCGTCCATGTGTGCCTCCTCCGGATCAGCTCAACCACTGCCTCCACTCCGCCTGTAAACCCAGCCACCGTCAGGATCCCAGTCGTGGATTGCCACCCCCACTCCCGGACCTCAGCTCACCACCACCCTGCCTGCCTGCCTGCCTGCCCTTGCTCCCACCTGCTCCGCTCACCTGCTCCGTCGTGCCCCCTCTCCGTTCAGGTTCAGTAGCCTAGCATTAGCATTAGCCCGTTTAGCTCAGTTTTCCCAGTGTCTTGTTTGTTATCAGCTCTTAGGTTTTAGTAGCTCGCTTTCTGTTTCCTGTTTCGTTTTTCAGCTCGCCTTTTGCAGCTCGCTTTTCGTTGTTACTTTTAGTTAGTTTTCAGCCTTTGCTCGCTTTTAGTTTTGCATTTGTTTGTTAGTTAGTTTTCCTGCTTAGCAGTGATTTTCTGTTCTCCGTTGTTATTAATAAACGCTTTGATTTTGTATATCTGTGTGCCGTGTGTCCTTGCCTGCGCCTGAGTCTCTGCACCGTCCGTAACAAAATGAACTAGTTCACGTTCATAGTCTACTTTTAAAAAACCTGAGATAAGTTCATAGTCCTAAAAATGAACTAGTTCACATTGATTTGTTACATTTTTAAATAGATAAGATACTATGTTACTCAATAGAACCAAGTGCTAACATCAGTCAGACATTCGCACTTGTTTTTTTCACTTCAGGTGGACATAGTTTCCATAAAAATGTGAGGTTCTTGCTGTCTGTGTCTTCATTTGTTAATTCATAAAACTCTACGCTAGCTCTTCTGCTAAACTGGCTGTGGCACTAGCCATGCTGGACTGTCACCGGTGTTTGCCATAAACTGTCATAAAACCTGAAAACTGCTTTCTCTCGCGAGACTTTTCAAATGAACGTGAACGTGAACGGTGCGTGCCGCTCATTGTCGCGAGAGTGAGCATGTTTGCGTTCACGCTCATTATTTGAAAACTGATCCGTTCAGTTCAGCATTAACCGAAAATATGAATGCTGAACTGAACGCCGTTCATTGAACATGTTCATGAACAACACAGCCTGTAACTGTGTAATTTAAATGGAATTACACCTTTCAGACAGTGAAACAAACATAGTTGGTGGAAAAATGATTAACCTTTTCAACTCTACCTAGGACCTTCACAGACCGGTAATGCTTTAATACAGTGATTATGTCCGACTGTTTTTACCTGTTTTCTTTCTCAAAATTACATTTTGATTAAAAAATAACATATTAAATAATAAAAGTATGCAGGTGCACTTAAATGCGGTGCCTACTTTCAAAGCGGTCTTGTAACCTTTTAATGTAATTTATATTGGACAACTTCATAACCAAATTCATCATCAAGGTCATCATAGAGACCAAGAAAATCACATCTGCTGTTGAGGACGGTGGGGTGGATCAGAGTTCCATTAGAAGAGGGTATGTGCATCTAAGATGAAGAATACTTTGTCACATATATTGAATACTAATCACATCCAGGTTTTTATTTGATGGTATGGTTGTATCATTACATTACAAAACAGATACACCACATGGAGGGAGAGAAGTTGATCAGTGAAAGACAAAGATTTGAAGTAATGCTCCATGGTTTGCTTCACTAATGATAATGATTTCAGGGATTCACATCTCATTATAAAACTAAATACCAACGATTAGAAATACGTTGCATTGTTTTAACCAGGCTGATGTGCTTTTCTAAAGGGATTGATTCAGCCTGTGTATTTACTCTTCGTGGTTTTAAAGCAACAGCAATGGTGGCGGACTAAATCAAGTGTCTTCTCCTCTTCAATTCACAGAAGATGGATAAAATAGCCCTCTGATTCCCAGGAAAGTTTCGTTTCTATTCCTCCTGGTCATTACTGTGGTCAGCTTGCATTAAATTGCATTAGAGAGCCACTAACAGCCTCCATCCCCCCTTCACACACACACAAATCTACTCCACACACACAAGTATTGATCGCTGGAGCTCCACTGGATTATGAAAAATGGGTACCAACCTAATGACACTTCACCTGAGATAGACTGCCTCTCTCCACTGCTTTGCTGCTGAGGTGAAAATGCGTGCACAGGGAAATCAGTGGTAAAATGTTGTCCCAGCCTGTCCCTATATCTTCTTGCATTGATTTGCTGTTGTAACAGAGATATAAAGGAATAATTTTTGCTGGAAATGATTAATGAATTGAAGAGTGGAGGGTCATTTAGTGGTGTTACCATCCCACATTGTGGCACACTGGACAGTCATTCCATCAAACCTAAAGGAAATGTTTGCACTCCAGCAGGATTGTAGACAGTCTTTCATTTGTGCAGCAGTAACATTATAATAATCTTACCCTCTTGAGGTTCATTGACGTTATTATAGCACAGTGAAAAGAACGCATATACGTACATAAAAACCAAGTGCTATGAATGTGCACGTGTCATGCCAGGAAAAAATCTTGTACATACAAATAAAACTATACTTGCAGGCAGGTCACCATGAGCCCACCCCCCAGACAGCATAAGGCACACAGATCAGGGTGGTTAGAAAGCATCACCTGTTTTAATGCAAAATAAAAACATAAGGAACGTGTTAGCTGAGCTGAGCACCAATCAGTAGACTATCTGTCAAATCAAAGAATGAGTGTAACATTCTTCATTTTTTAAATGCTAGTCACAAAGGTTAAGGATTTCAAATCTTCATATTTTCATGCACACAGTGTTTTAATTCTTAGTACAGATTCAAAAAGAAAAATGATGACCTGTACTTTTTTGTGACATTGTGCAGACCTCGATACATTTTATAAAACATGCCTGTCAGATTTTCAATTGGAATTGTTACGACCCGGCTCGGGGGACAGAGGAAATAACATAAAACCAGACTTAATTGGTAAAAGTAAAGTTGTTTATTATAGAAAGTCCGAAAAGAAAAGTATAAAGTTTACAAACTGAGGCAAATACTAAGACAAATGGGCCGGTGGGTGCTGCTCAAAAGAAAAGAAGGTAATAAAACACAAAGAGAATTACCATAAGGAGAACTTAACAACTTAACACTTAAACAAAATGTAGCAAAACAACCCTTTTCTATGTGGAGAATGTTGTCATAACCCAAAATACATCCCAGACAGCACCCCTTTAACCTATTGTGTGTAGTACAGTAAAAAACCTACGTGCATGTTATAAGTTTTTGTTAAAGTACACCCTGGCCCAAGTCCTACAAACAGACTACACATAAGCTGTGTCCCAATTCAGGGGCTGCATCCTTCAAAGGACCCAGCCTACCTATCCTTCGAAGGCTGGGTCCTTCGAAGGACGGGTAGGCTGCATGAGTGTTTTTTAAATGAGACGGTCCAGCCTACGATGAACTTCCTGCTTGCGTCATGACGTCTCGTAGCGCCGCTCTTTGTTGCCGAGCAACCCTGACAAACACGTCGTTTCATCCCGACGATCAGGATGAGATGACGGTGTAATTTTACCTAATTTTTGACTAGATTTGATCCCGAAATTGTAATTTTTGTTTTTAATATGTTTTATATCCTTGAAGACTTGATGGTCTTGTACTGTACGATGGTACGGGACTAAACTGTCTGAGAAACAAGAAGCGTTCACAGCTTGTT
>CM045462.1:1630801-1675397 GCA_024666655.1 Dascyllus trimaculatus | reverse complement strand
TCCAGCCCCCCCCGCGACCCTACAGAGGAATAAGCGGTGTATAGATAATGGATGGATGGATGTTTATGGAACATTTGCACCACACAGATCTCGACACAGCACACGCTTTAAGTGATTTCCGGGCACAAATTTTAGACAACTATGTGAATCAGTCAAGTATTACAGATGACACTGCTAAAGCACATAATTCTGAAAATCGGCTGAAGATGAGAGTTAAGAACATAAAAAGGCAAAGAAAGCTGAGGTGAACTACCTCCAACTTCATCCTCAAGGTGAAACTGATGAAGCCTTGGAAAAAGAGAGAGCAGAGCTTCTCTATGAGCACGAGAAGAGAGACAACAAGCTCATCAGTGAGAAAAAGTCAAAAACGTTCTCACTACGTTTAAATGTCATCTTCAGTAAACCACCTGTGATCGACTCCAAAGCTCATTGGCCTGCCCTCTTAGAGCCTTCCCAGGTTTGTGTATTTTCATCATGTCTCGATGTTCTCAAACAATAGTTTGACTACCTTGCTTAGTCTGACTGTCTGTAACTGTACTGTAGCCTGTGCAACATTTTTAATGTTACCTTTAGAGTGAACCAGTACGAGGCAAGTGGTTTGTCAGAGTGAGCTTCATAGTATTTGCATTATATATGCATGCTTCAGCACATGCTAGAACTAAACACTTTAGAAAACTAATCTAGCTCCAAAATGGGTGCAGTCTTAACAGTGGAAATATGGTCAAACTATACAGACCCGGTTAGCTGTTTTTTTGGAGTAAAGCAGTGGTCCCTATGTCAACTGGCTGCTTGGTGTTCAGCACAGCATATGCTACTGAATGAATTAGGTGGCTACCTAAGCCAAGCTATTCACTTGACTAAATAAGCCGATGCATCAGGTACAACATTCCTGCCGAAACACTTAAACATTCAGATGTTGTCTTCCTCATTGTTTTTTTACATCTCCCCCTTGGTCTCTCCTCTTAGATTGAGGAGGAATTCAGGATCACACTGAAGCCACTGCAGTCCACGTACTTGGCGAAGCTGGATCAATACTCACCTAAACTGTTGAGCCTGTACAGGAGGAAGGGGGAAGCTGTTGGAAAGAAACCTAATGAGACCCTTAACAAACTGGATGAGGCATGGACTCCCAACTGTTTAGAAGTTAGTTTTATGTTGCAGCTATCTAATGTCTACATGTTGTATTATCTCATATCTCTCTTTTATATGTTTTGTAGGACAACACCACTGAGTCCTGAAGAGAAGCGGTAATCAGAGGCCTTATTCTCTACCTTGGTGAAAAGGTGGAGGATTTAATCAAGGACTAAACCTCAGCCATTATTCTGATATAAAGCCCTGCCTATATGAGATAAGATAATGTATTCTAGGATAACTGAAAGTGGAAGCGACATCATTCCTTCATACTCTAAACTACTTTCAAATGAGTAGAACTTGTGAAATTGACAGGTACACAGTGCAATAACGTCTTAGAGCTCTAAAAATAACAGATATGACCTGCTTTGCTTGGATCTAGCATTTTTATTATACTATAAGATTTATATGTGCATCGGAGAAAACGGTTAATACACCCATTACCAAGCCAAGGGTGTTAAATGGAGATTTCCCTCATTGCAGTGTTGTACAGAAAACAATAAAACACAGTTACAGTTAATTTCACCCCTTTTTTGGCTTCTCCTGGCTGATAGATGAAAATGAAAGATGAAGCTGTCTAGGAGGCCCTTGCAACTTAATATCTTTATGGTCAGCAAAGCTGGGAATGAAGGCCAGAAGCAAGCTGGAATAGCCACCAAGGGAGTAGAAATACTTTTTGGTATCCCCGATTTGGTACACGCTTGTGCTTACCTCATGGGCCTCATCTAGTCCCTGGAATTAAGCTATCAAAAGAAACTGAAACACATCTTCGAGAGCTTTCAAAAGATCTTCCTGGAGCAGGAGGATGGGGACAAAAGAATGTCCTCCAAGGAACATGATCTCAAGGTCAGTCTTTAGGCCTAAAAAAACACAGTCTTTATTGGAAGTATGGGGTTTGAGTGCATCCCCTATAAAGTTTTGCAGTTTTTATTTTTAAACTGCAGGGGTTATATTATACAGTAAGTCTTTTCAATGCTGGAGATTACTCTGTTTTTGTTTTTGTTTTATTTTGGGTTTTGTTTTGTTTTTTTGCACTAATCTTGGCTCTGGTTAACTCAAGCAAATAACTTTTGCAAATCTTGTTTTCTTCTAGGTTCTAAGTTTGTTTTAAATGGTAAAGATCTGGCAAGTAGAGCGTATATATAACCTAGCAACAGAGAGACATCATTTGAATTGTCTATTATTTATTCTGGTGGGTTGTTTAGATGTGCACCTCGGTCTCTATCGAACTGAATATGGATCAATAATAAATTTGAAATGTAATAACAAAAATACTTTTTCGTTTTCAGAATAACACTGCATTTTTTGACTCATAAATAAAATTAATAATATATCTGCCAAACTGCATTTTCATTTTCTTCTTCAAGACTGCTTATTCTGTTACTTAATTCAAATGAAAAAGAAAAGGACGTTTAAGATGTAATTTTCAAAAGTTGCCCCAGCAAATAGTTACCAAAATTAAATTTGAAATGTCAAATTTGAAAATTAAAATGTATTATTAGAAAGGCTTTTTTCATTTCAAGGTTATGGTTGCATTATCTGACTCATACATAAAGTTAATAATAAATCATCCAAATTGCATTTTCATTTTCTTCTTTAGGTTGCACATTTTAAGACACAACTAAAAAAAAAAAACAGAGGTCATATCATCAAAACAATGGCGAGAGAGCCTGGACCTGGTAAAGACAGGAGAACGCTGGAGCGGCGTCCGGCAGAGACTGATGTCGGGCAGAGACGGGATGGTGAGTGGTGTCGCCGGGACCGGACAGGCAGGTTGGGAGCCAGCAACTGTGGAGGCTGCTGAGGGCAGGATCGGGCAGTGTGTCGCTGATTTAAAGGGGGCAGGAATCCGGGGCGATCAGAGCCGGAGCTGGTCAGCAGCAGGTGTGGGTCAGAATTGTGGCGGCGAGTGTGAGCTGCTGCGGGGTGGTCCAACAACATCGGCTCAGGAAGGCTGACAGGAAACAGATCGGGAGCCAGCAGTAGTGAAGGATGGCTGCAGGCAGAATCTGGGCAGCTTGTGTGGCTGAGACCGGTGGTCTGGTGAAAGAGTCTCCAGGCAGGCGGCCTGCGGCCTCCCTCAGCAGCTCAGGCAGAGGTCAGCTCAAAAATGCACACCGCCTCCGAGCCTATCAGATGAGCAGCACAGTCAGAAGAAGCAGAGCAGCCAGTGACGTCACTCTCCTGTGTCTTTTACCTAAACATTATGTTCCTGTTCAACTAAACTATGATATACATGGTCTTTGCAAGTGTATGTAAACTTTCATTAACAAGTGCACGTCTGAGTCTGTGGTAATGCTCTACAAACTGCACATCCCACATTGTTCCCCTGTCTCTGGCCAATTTCTAACTTTGTAGAGAAGTTAAAATGAAGTGGAAACTTTTATTTGATCCCAGCTCAGACATGATGAAGATTCTGTGTGCTCAGAGGCCAAGATAGCAATCAGCTGGCTCTAAAAGGTCCCCGCTGGAATCCTCCATAATCTCTGAGGAAGTGTTCTATCAGCCATAAAATCTTAATAGCTTATAAAAATCATCTGTGTGACCTTCAGGGAGACTTTCACTTCAGTTGGGATGTGATGGTGTTTGCTCTGCCCATTTTCCCAGCAAAAGACAAAACAAAATAAAACAAACAACAACAAAAACAGCTGCAAAGCATTTTGCTGATGGGCCTCAGATGCATCTCTGTTTCATAATGTATGCAAGACAACCAAGGCTACAAATGCCCTCATCAAGCTCACATTACACAGCTCTGCACTAAGGGGCAGCATGGGTCGGAGAGGAAAAGTCGGCAAGCTTGGACACTAACAAAGCTTTAGTTGTAAAGATCTGTGTAGATGCCACACAGACTAAGACAAGCTATGAATCTTAGCCTTTTGTGTCTCTACCGAGGCCTGCAGCAGCAGTGCCACAGTCTGTAGAGCACACAGAGGGGAAAAGGGACTTGCACGATGAAGCTGTGATGAATTATGAGGACAGAGATTTAGAGAATCAAACATCTCAGAGTTGCTACTAAGTTCTAGGAGTCATCGTATGAGGCAGAGAGATCGTGTGGAGGGAGAGTTTTATGAAAACATGATGCAGGACATGGAAAAAAACACATGCTGCCTTGATTCAGTTATAAGTATATCTGCTGTTGAGACCTACTGTCACTTCTTCCCTCTCCTTCACCACCAGGACCTTCAGGATGTCCAGGAAATCTCAGCTCTAATCTTCCAACAACTCCACCACTACTGGCATCTCCCCTCCTCTCTTAAAAAGATGCTTGATATCAATGTCGTCTAATTCTTAAAATCCATTTCTGTTGGTAACCTCAACAAATATTGTTATTACCAACTGATCTTTACTTATTGAACTTACATTTGAACACATCCTTGCCCATCTGGACATCACATTAATATACCAACATAGACAACTCAACTGAATGACAACAGGTAGTATCCAGTGCACATCCTATGTGGTAAATGTTTTATATAAACAAATGGAAGGTGAGAGACATACCCAGTGCTGTAAATGCAGTGTAGTGATTAGAGAAAGTAAGTTGTTTTCCACATCTGTATGGGACATTGAGTGAAACATATATATTTAAAAGGTGGGATGAAGTGTGAATGATTTAAGGCATTTTTTTTAGAATTATTTCTATATCCTTCCTACTTATACTATTTATTTGCATTGTCTCTGTTTTGCTCCTCCTTGTTCATCACATCAGCTGACAGAGGTATGCCACACCCTCTGTCTGTGAGTCAGTTGTTTTTGCTGCTGTGTTTGAACATTGTTTCTTGCTTGTCATAACCAGTTTTCATTTCACTCAGACTCATGCAACCTTCCTCGACAGCATTTGCCTGCAGTTTTCATCAGAAGCAGCATCTATAGGTCATTACACCAAGGTCATCAATAGTCATGCAGCGCATCACATTTACAACCCAGTCCAGAACTTATTTTCTGCTGAATTACGTTTGTTAGTGATGTGTCACAAATGCATCTCAAAATCAGCATATGATTGCAATTTAATTCCTTTACTGTTGCTACTTTTTAGCAAACTAATCATATATTGCCCACAGTGAATGAAAACCAAAAGTAAATGATGAGTGAAAAAGTAACAATGATCTCTCATCTCCTGTCCAAAAGTCCTGTTGCTGACTTGTGATACACCCTACCTCTGTATGCAGACTTTTTAAAACTAGAATCCTATCCTACTACATGACAAGTCAAGCCTTTGGGCTTCGGCTCTGGCTCCAAGAAGCCCTGGCTCCAGTACACACTGATTCAAAACCTCTTCATGAGTCTTATGGATGAGGCAGCCATGACACTCATTCACTGAACTCAGTGTCTGATATTTGTTTGGATTCACTTATGAAGACAGTTTTAACCGTTTGTTGTCTCGTTTTAATCAGTTGTCAGTTCACTGGGTTTATGACTTGTTCTTCAGCTGATTGTACCAGCAGACACTGAAAGGACTTCAATAGCCTGTTTGCGAGATTAATGTTCATTTTCTTAATGGTTGCCAGTTTCAGTGCACTTTATTTGCAGCTATAGAATCAAACAGTATGTGTACAGAGCACCTCAGAGGTTGGTATGGTTCATTTCATCCTGGTAAATTGGTTAATAAAAATGTCTGTGGGGAGGCTGGTTCATGTTCATGTAACGCTTAGGAAACTTAGATATAAATAAAACACGAACATTATTGTTCTACAATGTCAGTAGCACAGAATATCTGCTGTGTCTCTAAAGTTAAACATGGGAATACAGTTTATCTACTCTAGTTAACATGGTGTTGTACACTTGGGTGTTTAATGGTGAACTGTAAACCACAGACTGTGTGCAGATGTTGTATTTTGATAAAAAGCTAAAACTACTTGACACATTGTATGTTCTGCAATGTATATTAGAAGATTAAACACCCAGTAGAAGACAAAATTAGTGACTGACACTCGAGTTAAGTGAAATTTGAATTGCAGTAGAGAGAGGCTGGAGAGACAATCTTCCCATTAAAATGTGCAGTGACTACAGCCCTTTCTTTCTTGAAGTACATGGAAAAGTCAAAATAGAAATTCTTTCCAGTGTCACTTTGAAATGAACCACTGTTGTTGATGCTGATGGATGGCGGTCAGTCACTTGTTTAACACCTGGTGATGATTCAGGAAACACACACACGTCAACTAATAATAATCACAACACAGTCAAACGCTGCCTGTTTAACAACGAGTGTTCACAAACTGTGTATTCTTTAACCCAGGGGTGGGATATCCTGGTCCTCGAGGGCCACTATCCTGCATGTTTTAGATGTTTCCCTTTTCCAACACACCTGATTAAATGATCAGGATGGTTATCAGGCTTCTGCAGAGCTGATGATGAGCTGATCATTTGATTCAGGTGTGTTGGAAGAGGGAAACATCTAAAACATGCAGGATAGTGGCCCTGGAGGACCAGGATATCCCACCCCTGCTTTAACCGCTTCCCCACAAATTTCATTCAGTGACCGCACTTTACAAAACTCATGGGATGTTTTTCCTTTTTCACATGGCTGTATAGTACACATACAGAATGCAGTCTCTTCATTAGAAGAACTGACAGTACTAAAAAGAAATGCAGCGCTTCTGAAAAATGAATTCCCACCAAGAACTTTTACAGTCACACAAATGATGAAGCTGTGAAAAATCCATATGCCTGTTCTCCCTGCACACCGCCATGCAATCAGGTCCTCTCACACCACCCACAATGTTTGAGTAGAGCAATCCATCAGCCTCACCACTCACACTGTGAACATGCAGGAATGCTGAAAACCTAGGGGCAGATGAAACACCACCACTCCCAAATTTAGCAAAAACTTTGAAAATGTAATTGTAGATGGGTAAGAGATCTAATTGTAGGATTTTCTTCCTCTGTCTGTGTGAGTGACCACACATCCTCTGATGCCCAGAGGAGCAGTCATGATTTGATGGTCTACCCCTGCAGGGCTGCACTGGTAGACTATTCGGCTCTGTGATTGGTGTATTTGTTAATCAGAAGTGGCAGCCTGATTACACTGGTGGTCTGGGGAATAAAAAGCCACAGAGGAACCTTGGAGTCACCTTACACCATATGAGCCCGCTGGAGAAAAAATAGCTTGGTGTCAAGTTGAATGCATCTATGTCACTTTCCACCGACACATGCACCTGATATAATCACAGCAGACTGCGGAGCGTGAATGGTACAAGGGAATCATGGCTCAGTCCATTTTTCATTAGGAGATGTAGTTAAGTAATCAACAAGCAATTTCAAACCAAGGAGCTTTTAATGGGTTTGAAATCTCATCACAAAGTCATATGAACATAACTATAAGTGGCAGTTTTATTCATGTGTAAATTAGATTTGCTCATAGTGACGCAATGACCAGCAAGAGTGTTCACTGCATCTAGGGTGGGCGGAGAAGAAGAATACATGAACAACGAGTTTAGACTGAGACTGTAAATAAATTATGGTATAAAGTCTTGGAAATGTCAAACCTCTGTAACATTTTCAGACACCTCAGGGACAAAATGACAGGCAGCACATACACCTCCATTCCACAGATAATGGGGGGGATGCTCAGCAGACAGGTTGAAGAATGGAACGCCTTATTATATGACCAACTGAACGATTTACTTAAGTTTTAAGATAATTATTTTCTCTTTAAAACTTAGTCAAATCTTTTGTTTTACCTTACTAAAATTGACAGGAAATGTTGCAGTGTAGCTCACACGTAGATAAAAATCAAGGTTGCAATAGTTTCTCCAAGCCGCATGTTGAGCTCACAGTAGCGGGCTCATGTAACAACACTGACCTGCACAACAGCTGAGGAACAGTAAGAACTAAGTCAAAATAATTCTTTAAGTTGAGTAGTTACTTAGGATAACATTGAAAATGTTTTGTCCTTCAAATGCTGTGAAGTGCTACTTTCATAATTTTTAGGTGTATTGCATCTCAGTCAGGTCTTATTTGAGTAAGTAGATCTACTGATAAAAATCTAAGGCTTCCAGCAGATGGTGGGTCAAGTATCATATAAGTATCATATAGTATATTATAACAAAATAAAAACATTTGGGAACAACAGCAACTCACACCAAGTTTGGAGGTCTGTAGCTGTTGATTCTGCAGAAGGTTGGCAATTTCTGCACACTGTGCTCCTCAGCATCCACTGACCCTGCTTTGTGAGGCCTTCAGATTAGCTCAAGAACAGTGGTAGAGAGCTTCATGGAATTGGTTTCCATGGCCGAGCTGCTGCATCCAAACCTTACATCACCAAGTGCAATGCAAAGCGTCTGATGCAGTGGTGTAAAGCACGCTGCCAATGGACTCTAGAACAGTGGAAATGTGTTCTCTGGTGGGACCAGTCACACTTCTCTGTCTGGCAATCCCATGGACCAGTCTGCGTTAGCAGTTGCCAGGAGAACGGTACTTCCTGACTGCATTGTGTCAAGTGTAAAGTTTGGTGGAGGGGGGATTATGGTGTGGGCTTGTTTTTCAGGAGTTGGTCTTGGCCCATTAGTTCCAGTGAAAGGAACTCTTAATGTTTCAGCAGACCAAGACATGTTGGACAATTTCATGCTCCCAACTTTGTGTGAACAGTTTGGGGATGTCTCCTTCCTGTTCCAGCATGACTGCCACCAGTGCACAAAACAAGGTCAACAAAGACAGATACTCTCTGCAGCGGTCTATTAAAACTGTAAAGCGGGCCTATGGTGATAAGATTAAGAGTTACTTTAAAGAAGACAGTACACATCGTATGTGGATGGGACTGAACACCATCACCTCCTGGAAACCTAGTACTGAGATGGGCGCCTTTGACAGCTCACTTCTAAATGAGTTGAATCATTTTTATTGTGGCTTTGAAAGTAAAGATAATGTGCCTTTGAATTTTTCAGCAGCCGGTGATGAAATTGGTCTCACAGTCCTTCAGGAGGACGTCCAGAGGGTCCTGTCCAAGACCAAGGTCAGGAAAGCACCTGGCCTGTATATACCAATTGCCATGTCTAATTTCACTCACAACACTCTGACAAATCAGAGCCCAGTCTTATCTGAACCTAAACACACTAAACACAGGCGTTGAACAGATTTCTGTTATCAGACATTAACTTGAAGACATTGAAGAAACATCAGACACAAGAGAACAATTAAGGACAACAGTCTTTTTATTTTGCGGAGGTGCTCAATTCTTTATTTTTCACCTATATGTAAACATTTGTTATTCACTGCACATGCACTCATTTAATTAGGACACCAACCAGATCTTTAAAATATTAAGTCATCCGAGAGACCTTTATCAGAAATAACTCAGACTGAATATTCATGAAATTAATTAAATCTAATTATGTTAATCAGTCTATAACTACATGTCCTGAACTGAAGGTTTCATTAACCTCCTTCCCAAACAAAGAAATACATGGTAGCACAGATGGAAATTATACACAAACATTTAACTGTTGCTAGAAACAAATAATGGTACGATGAATACAAAACAACACAGCAGATAGTGAATTAATGAATGCTGCTAAGTAAATTAAATAATTAACAGTGCCCATCACTGGAAGCAGTTAGGAAGAGCAGTGGTAAATTTAGAATAAATTTAAAACTAAGAAGCTTGTAATTTTAAAATTGGCCTGTTTAGCAGAGGGAAGGTGACGCTTGTGTAGCCTTTCAAGTAGCTGCAGTATCCGTGTGTGACACCGAAGTTTGCTTTTAGAACTTACATTAAATATTTTTTAAATATATAAATCTGGCTGTGAAATACTTTTCATAATAAGAAAAAACAGAGATCCTTTTTTCAGGTGATTAAAATGAGATAAATATGTTTGTCCCATATGGTTCCTGAGATGTGATCATACATATAAATTGTGAAATTTCATCATACATAATAGTACATTATGATAATTGTTGAATGTATACATTCAACAATTACAAAAATTAAACTTTAGAAACATATATGCTAAGGACAAAGTCTTTCTTTGTGTCTGATGGCTGTGACAGAGAGAAGGGGGTGTTCTGCCTCGTGTGTGTGTGTGTGTGTGTGTGTGTGTGTCCTCCATAAACACTTCAGATGTGAGATGTTTTTGTTAATACTGATGAGCTGGTACCTTTGATTAGAGCCCAGATTTTGGGAGAGATTCTAGGTAGTGTTGGAGTTACTTCATCAACTTTGTTTTGTTGTGTTTTTGTTTGTTTATTTCATTCTTCTAAAGGAATTTAACAAGGTCAGGAGACCACAGTAGAGAATTTGTCTGTGTCTGTGGTTAAGGGTTTTGGTAAGTGTCAAAAACAACACCTTGAGACAATTATCAGTTTCTCTGAAAAGTGATGGTCTTTTTGTTGTAAGCATCAGTTTGTTACCTGATGTGAGTTGTAGATGTTACAGAATGAAAGTTTTAGGTTAGCTGTCTTCTCCAACGGTCGTCTGTCAACTCTACAGCTGTGAGAAAGGGTCCTAGAATTTGTTGTGTCCTGCTCTAGCATGCCTCACATACAGTAGTAAACCAGCAGTAAACTGTTGTTCTGCTCCTTGGTACGATACATAAAATTGAAGTTGACTTGGTCTCACATAGCTAGACCTATCTCCACACCTGCATTACTTGTAGAGAATGGTCTGGCTGCATCTTGTTATTATTATACTATAGGTGATGACAAGTTCTGACTTACTTGTATTTCTTTAAACCAGTCACATCATCTTGAGCAGTGCCAAGGATAGGACCAGGATACAGTGACGGTGCTCCTGTAGTAAATTTCTGTCGTACCATGATGTGAAGACGTGAAGTTGATGAAGAAATTCTCCGCTAATACCTTCTTGTGTACATATATAAAGGTTTATTAATAACAATGCTGACTCTTTTGCCACTTCTTGTCTTACTCTCAGTTGGAGTGGAGAGGCATTTAGTCAATAAATCTTTTTTGTCAGCTTCTTCTCAACATGACATAAATCCTAATCAGGAATTACAGGGTGTGGTCCTTGTTAGTTTTCAACTTGAACACAACTTTGAATGGAGGATACATGGACTCATGTAATGTTTGGCAGTCAAATGGCTAATTGTTCACATTTGGTTTCTTGCTTTATTATTTAATGTTTGAAAATAAAAAAAGAGTGTGGTTCTTCTTGCCAATTGTTACCTTAAATTTAGTTTTGCTGTAATTTTTGTGGTCAGATAATATCAATTGTTACGAGCCAAGTCTAGCCTTAACTTGGTCATAACATGTGCACTTTCCCAAGGATGACCAGCTGGCCACTACAAATCACAGTTCAAAGCATCTTTATTTTTTGTGAGACTGAGCAGTCCTCTATAAGAAATAAAACTTCTATTTCAACCCTTATACTTCTCTAACAGTGAAAACAAAGATTTTAAAAAAGACAGGCCTCCAACTTGGACTCCAAAACAAAAATATGGGAAATTGAAAAAAATACTAATAAAATTAAAAATTAGATGCTCACTCTCACACCACTGCTTGCATGCTCATATGTAGAAGTGTGTGAGGTGTTCATATACATACATACATATATATATATATATATATATATATTAGTGCTGTCAATCTATTAAAATATTTAATCGAGATTAATCGCATCAATGTCATAGTCATAGTTGCGATTAATCGCAAATTAATCGCACATTTTTATCTATCCTAAATGTCCCTTGAATTATCATTTTATACGAGGAGGAGGTGGAGAATTCGCGTCAGCTGTGTTTGGCTATCAAGTGGTATTACAGACTGGATGTGCTACGATGATAACTCGGTTCACTCTGACAACACACACAGATAACTTCGGTCTTGTCAATCGTCATGCTCGCACCCCAGGCCGCCGTCACCTGGCGGAGCATCTGGACCAGCGGCACGTTGTTTGGGACGCGGCAAGGAGCCAAAAGAAAGGCATGGCGACCAAGGATACTGCTGTTTGTACAACAGCCAGCAGGAGACCCTGTCAGACTCCGACGGCGAACACCTTGCCCTCACCAAACCATGCCCCCGCGCCACCCACCCCCGCCCGTGTTAACCTTGTGATAAAAAAATTGACGCTGTTGAAATAGATTTGCCTTAACGCATTAATAACGCGATATTTTTGACAGCACTTTTAATCTATTTGTGCATATTTGTCACACATTAATGTTTCGGATCAACCAACAAATTTTAATGTAATGTAATGTAAGTAATGGGAGAGTTGCAAGGCTCAAACCACTCCTAAACTAAAAGAACATAAAGGTTCGTCTGGCATTTGCAAAAAAAATATTCAGATAAGCCCCAAGATTTTTGGGATAACATCCTGTGGACTGATGAGTCAAAGGTGGAACTTTTTGGAGGTCATGGGTTCCATTACATCTGGTGTAAAGCTAATACTGCATTCCACTAGAAGAACAACAGACCAACAGTGAAACATGGTGGTGGTAGTGTGATGGTTTGGAGCTGCTTTGCTTCCAAAAGACCTGGACGACTTGTCATAACTGATGGAGCCATGAATTCTGCTCTCTATCAGAAAATCCTCCTGGAGAATATCCACCATCAGTTCATGACATAAAGCTCAACATAAATGGTTTATGCAGACAAAGAGCTAAAGCACACAAGCAAGTCCACCTCTGAGTGGCTCAGAAAGAACTAAATTAAGGTTTTGGAGTGGCTGAGTCAAAGTGGGGATTTGGATCCAATTGAGATGCTGCGGCAAGACCTTAAAATGGCAGTTAGAAAACCATCTAATGTGACTTAATTAAAACTATTCTACAGAGAAGAGTGGACCAACATTCCTCCATGGTGATGTAAACGACTGATCACAATCTGTAACAAACATTTAACTGCAGTTGTTGCTGCCACGGGACCAACCAGTTATTAGGTTTAAGGGCAATTACTTTTTCACAGGGGGGATATAGGCTTTCAATAAATCTTTAATAAATCATCATTTAATAACTGCATTTTGTGTTTTGTGGGATATCTCTGTATATATATAAGTATATATAGCATTGATCACATTGGTACTATGTGCTGTTCTGATAGAAAACCTTAGATTTTAACATCCATGTTGACGACACTTCGACACCCAAAAAAACATTGTTTCAGAACAAACACAATCCCTCATTCAAATGGAAATCCCAAATGTCACTGGCCTACCCCCGCAGGAAAATGCACCCCACCACATGACAACAACATCAACCAATCAGGAACATCTTGAGGAACATGACAATGGCCCAACATGTTGATTTGACTTCCAAACTTCCTACACCCCATTCTGATCAAGCATCAACAGGATGCAGTGAACAAGTTTGACTTACAGAGGCCCCACTGCACAAGCCAAGGCACCCAAAGGATCCACTGCCAACGTCCTGGTTCCAGACCCCATAGGACACCCTGAGAGGTCCTCTGGTCCACAGTCCTGCCGTTAACAGTTGTTAACAATCAGACTAAGCAAACAGACTCTCTCTGTATTTCAAAAATCCTTGTCTAATGTTGACAGTATTGACCTTAGAGACTGGTTCCCTTACATTCACATACTAGCAGGTTGGCTCTTTGGTGGTAGTGGAAGAGGGGAGGGAAAAAAAGAAGGATGTTTGCTCCAGTTTAAAAAGGCTGATCTCCTCCACTGGCCCAATCCTGGTGCTGCAATTCCTTCACAAAGACCAATCAGAAAGCTTTACTTCTTCCATCATCTTTCCAGATGCACGACAAGGAGAGATCTGGAACATAAACACAAAATGACTCAGGGTCACATTACAAACATTTTGGGGTTTTGAATGACAACATGATATAGGTTTCTAAAGCTGTAGTGGCCAAAAAAGTACATTTTAAATTACCTGTAAAAAAAAAAAAAACCTTCTGCAGAGGTTTTCACAGTTCATTTAATACTATTACAATTGAGTCTTGCTACTGTAGAGCTCTACCAGTGCATAAAAAGGCACATCAGCTTGTCACTGCAAAATCAGTCGATTCCCTTTTTTTCACTGTGTACTGCTTTGTATGAGAAAACCCAGGAGTGACAGCGTACTTGAAGAAATATTTTCCCTCAAAGGCCTTTATCTCTGCTGTAATAAGGTAGCTATCTACTCACAGTAGTGTAATCCACAGCTCGACTGCTCTCAGGGGATCACAGAACTGTTAACATTTTATTACCAGACCTTAGAGGCCACAGTGATTAATTCTGTTCCATCAGCTCCTGGTTTAACACTTTGGCTCCCTGACGTCTGTAAAAAGGTACTGCTCAACAGGAAGTATATGATGTGTGTCTGAATATAAAATGTCACTAATAAAAATGCCCACATGGAGCCTAATTCACATACTCTCTTTGCACTGACATCTATCTTCCTTTATTCTCTTTCCTCTCTGAGCCTGACAAATATTTGATGCTTTTTCCCCATCAGGCGTGAGTGGGGTGAAAAGTGAAAGGCAATCGTGTCCTGGGAATGGAGAGACAAATGTAGAGCAGAGCCGCAGGCCAGGCCAGCTGATTGGCTAATGAGGCCATGCAAAGGCTCCGAGTGTTAAAGGTAACTGCTCACTGCACACCACTGGTCAAGGAGAAATGGTGTTTGGAAAAGCGTGATTGCAGCCATTTAGATCCCACCAGAGGGGATGAGATAGAAAGTCCCTGTGGAGGTCCAGTAAGTTACACACATACAGTACTGTACATTCTCAACTTTGCATATTTTTCTCTAGATATTTAAAACACTAAATCTTGTGTTCTTCTAATGTGTGATACTGATTTTCCATTAAACAGCTTTAAAGATACAGACAATATCTTAACAGTGGTAGACCCCTGAAATACCTGCTGACTAGGATTCTTTGTAACTTGTCATTTATGATACTCATTATATAATAATGACTGCACACTGGCAATATAGCTGAAATCCAATTTTGCCCTTCCTGCACTGAGCATTTTAAACAGTAGTAAAGAGCTAAAACATCATTGTGGTAGATTTGTGTGTGTGTGAAGTCCTTTTGTAGGTGGCACAGTGGTTAGCACCATCACCTTACAGCTAGAAGATCTTGGGTTCAAATCTCAGCTGGGGTTTTTCTGTGTGTACATACAGTACATAATGTTCTCTCCTTGCCTGCATGGATTTTCTGGCTTCTTTCCACCATCCAGTGATGTGCTGAGGTTAACTGGCGATTCTAAATTGGCTGTGAATGTGAGGATCTGCCTCTGCCCTAAGTCAGCTGGGATAGGCTCCAGCCCCCTGCAGCCCTACAGAGGATACAACAGTGTATAGATAGTTAATGGATGGATGGATGTAAAAAGAAACCAATAAAACATGGCTTAGTGAAGCAGAGACTTGCTGCTTTCAGTTTAAAGTTTGTGTTATTTACTTAAAGGGAGCATATAGTGGTACTATAAGCAATGAGTTCACTTCTTCCTGTGTGCGTCTAGCTGTAGTACAAACATATACTGTGTCCATTAGCCCAGAATCAGCCACTGCAGCAACAATTTAACATAAAAGGACCAATCAATAGGAGGGAAATACCTGGCTAAACTGTAGGCCTTCACAGAAAGATTACCCCTTGAAGCATTAAGCAGAAAAGCTGAAGACAGCAACAAGACAACGATTTTTTTTTCTTTTTGTTTATTTATTTATTTATTTCAATCAATAAGTGGATATCAGGTAAATAACAACTGGACAGGCCAGCCTTGGCCTAACTGGGAGCTGGTGAGTAGCAAGATGCTGTAAACCTAAACTCAAACTGTAGAGCCTAATGTGACCTTGCTCATATTCTGAATTATCTCAGTGGAAATGGACGTTGCACTGAAATTTATTGGAAAAGGCATTTATTTATGTTTACTCATTTGTGCCAGCATGGCTGCATCAACACACAGGTGTTTTTGATGCCTTTTTTAACTTAAACAACAAAAACATCTCCTTTTACAAATGATTTTGCAGAACATGACACAGGAGTAACCAGAGCACAAGGAATTATAATTATTAGAGCTACCCATCAATAAAGTTGGTCCGCAGCTTGGTAGCTGATGTAGTCCATCTCAAACCCTTAACATGTGTGAGGGGGTTTGGTTTGGTATATCGGAGAAACATTGCAACCTTATCTCATCACACTGTTACCCCATGCTCCATCAGTGCGAACTTTACAGGACAAAGTCACACAAGGTGAGAACATTGGACACCAAGGACCAGAAGTGATGATCAGACAGAAGTGAGCCACCTTGTGTGCTGCAGAGTCTTCTATGGATTTCAGCTTTCATTTGCCAGGGTGTCCCTCAGCTCAGCAAAGCATCTGTCTCAATCAATGAGGCCAGTAACCACAGGCTCCAGACAGCTTGTCTGTCTGTTACTGTGGTGTCTCTGACATTCACTCTGCCTCATCGTCTGAAGTTACCAGCCACTGAAGGCTCCCACTCAGCAGCAGGTCAGCCAGCAGAAATCATTGTTAAAGACTGATGGCAGAAAACATCTCCACACAGTGCAATTATGTACGTGTAACGAACATATACTTGCCTCTCATGAAAGATCAAAAACAAGTGTGTGCGTGTGTGTGTGTGTGTGTGTGTGTGTGTGCGTAGGCTTTAGGTGGGTATCACTGGAAGCACAAAGATGACAATACTGTCTTGTGTACACTCAAAAGAATGATAATGGCAATTGCTTCAGCAGAGGACCATGTGTCTCATTCGGTCCATTGCAAAGTAAAAAGCAAATACAAAATATCAGCAAAAATATACCTTTTATGATTCCATAGTGAACAAAGAAAGATAGCTTTTGATGAAACAAACCACGGGATGAAAAAAGTTGTCAGCTTGCAAGGCAAGGATGGAACAGATTCAGCTCTAAAGCACATGCCAGCTTGTGTTGCCCAAAAGATCTATCAGGCAGATAGAAGACGGTAAGCTGCTGAGAGGAAGCGAGTAGAGCAAAGACAAACACCTCTATTCTGGCTTTCAGTTCACAAAAACCCTCCAATTACTTCTCCAGCGGTGACTATACCGCTGAGGAAGGAGCAGGACAGTGGTGGTGAGAAGTCAGTGTGAGTACATCTTCTCTCAACTGTGATGAGGTAAATGATTTTGTGGTAATCCATGGAAAAGATGTAACCAGAAGAAAAAACTAAGGAGTGTAGTCAGACCACTGTAGTGTGACTTAGAATGGGGCCATTAGCATGTTAAAAAGGGTTCCAATGATATTTATTTAGCTGTTATAAATAAATGAATCATAGTGACATTTCAGGCCTAGTATTCTATTTGTATTACTTATCCAGCCTATTTCAATGGAGGGCAGTGTCCATTGTGCTGTTATAGCATCATTGTGTTTACCGAACAAAACATGGAACACTTCATACAGGCTTGTCACTGAGATCATGGGACACATCATATGTGGTTTTGAATGAATGTGGCTCTATGGGAGTGAAATACACAAACACATAAAGTGTTTTGTAAAATAGCTGAAAAAGAAAAAAACAACAGACCGTTTTAGCAAACGTCTTTAAAACAATATATATTGTTCTATTCAAACACTATGAGCAAATATCAATAAAGAGTAACAGTAGTAAAGCTGGTGAGACCTGGCTTCTCACTGAGGCAATTAGGTTAGTGCAAAACAAAGCCCTGCCGGCACTCTGAGCTGCTGGCCGCTGGATGAAAGGAAACACTCTCACCTAACATCGTGATCGATATGTGTGTTCTCTGGTTTGCCCTGTCACGCAGCAATTATCACACACACAGAGACACACACACACACACCCATTGCTGTTTGGGTCGAAGTACATTTGACCCACACCCCTGCAAAGTCAAATAAAAGATCCGCTCCAACCTCATCTGCTCTCAACACGGTGTACTGCACAACCTCTCACACACACACACACACACACACACACACACACACACACACTGGCTGCTGATGGGAATACTCTACACTCATAGTGTTTTTACTTCTTCCTTACATTCAAAGATACTAATTGAGATGACAGAATAAAAATATTTTAAGTAGTTGTATTATTCATTGATAAATAGGAATACAGGAGGTAGGTGAAAATAAAGATTAACTTAACATTGGGAAAAAAGAAGATACACACGGAATCATTAACCTTAAAGAGCAAAATTTAAGAAGACCATCACCTATCGACGTGAACAAACGCTGACATACACTTGTAAAGACCATGTACAGTTAGGTCCATAAGTATTTGGACATTGACACAATTTTCAGCATTCCAGCTCTGTACAACACCACAATGGATTTGAAATGAAACAATCAAGATGTGCTTTAAGTGCAGACTTTGAGCTTTAATTTGAGGGCATTTACATTCAAATCAGATGAACGGTGTAGGAATTACAACACATTTTATATGTGCCTCCACCTTTTTAAGGGACCAAAAGTATTTGGACAAACTAACATAATCATAAATCAAATTGTCACTTTTTAATACTTTGTTGCAAATCCTTTGCAGTCAATGACAGCCTGTAGTCTGGAACTCATGGACATCACCAGACGCTGGGTTTTGTCCCTGGTGATGCTCTGCCAGGCCTCTGCTGCAGCTGTCTTCAGTTCCTGCTTGTTCTTTGGGCATTTTCCCTTCAGTTTTGTCTTCAGCAAGTGAAATGCATGCTCAATTGGATTCAGGTCAGGTGATTGACTTGGCCATTGCAGAACATTCCACTTCTTTGCCTTTAAAAACTCTTTGGTTTGCTTTCGCAGTATGCTTCGGGTCATTGTCCATCTGCATTGTGAAGCGCCGTCCAATGAGTTTTGAAGCATTTGGTTGAATATGAGCAGATAATATTGCCTGAAACACTTCAGAATTCATTCTGCTGCTCTTGTCAGCAGTCACATCATTAATAAATATAAGAGATCCAGTTCCACTGGCAGCCATACATGCCCACACCATTACACTACCACCACCATGCTTCACTGATGAGGTGGTATGCTTTGGATCTTGAGCAGTTCCTTCCCTTCTCCATACTCTTCTCTTTCCATCATTCTGGTACAAGTTGATCTTTGTCTCATCTGTCCATAAGATGTTGTTCCAGAACTGCACAGGCTCTTTTAGATGTTTCTTGGCAAACTCTAATCAGGCCTTCCTGTTTTTGAGGCTCACCAATGGTTTACACCTTGTGCTGAAACCTCTGTATTTCCTCTGGTGAAGTCTTCTCTTAATTGTTGACTTGGACACAGATCACCTACCTCCTGGAGAGTTTTCTTGATGTGGCCAACTGTTGTGAAGGGGTTTTTCTTAATGAGGGAAAGGATTCGTCTGTCATCCACTACACTTGTTTTCCGTGGTCTTCCAGGTCTTTTGGCGTTGCTGAGCTCACCAGTGCGTTCTCTCTTTTTAAGAATGTACCAAACAGTTGATTTGGCCACACCTAATGTTTTTCTATCTCTCTGATGGGTTTATTTTGATTTCTCAGCCTAATGATGACTTGCTTCACTGATAGTGACAGCTCTTTGGACTTCATATTGAGAGATGACCTCACCAGATTCCAAATGAATATACCACACTTGAAATGAACTGCAGGCCTTTTATCTGCTCCTTGTAAATGAAATAATGAGGGAATGACACACATCTGGCCATGGAACAGCTGAGTAGCCAATTGTCCAATTACTTTTGGTCCCTTAAAAAGGTGGAGGCACATATAAAATGTGTTGTAATTCCTACACTGTTTACCTGATCTGAATGTAAATGCCCTCAAATTAAAGCTCAAAGTCTGCACTTAAAGCACATCTTGATTGTTTCATTTCAAATCCATTGTGGTGTTGTACAGAGCTGGAATGCTGAAAATTGTGTCAATGTCCAAATACTTATGGACCTAACTGTATATCATGACAATCTGTAGTTTCCAATGACTTATATATATATATATATATAATTATATATAACTTAATTTTCTGTGATGGAATTATTGAAACGCATCTTTTTCACAAAAGCAATCACAAATTTGGATTATTTCATAGATATATTACAGGTCCTCTGGAAAACTAACAAAAACTTCTGGGTCAAAAATATACATACAGAATTATAATATTTTGTTAAATTTCCTTTGGCCATTTTCATCTCAACAAGGCCAGGTTGTAACTTGGACCACTCTTCTTGACTGGACTACACTGAACAAAAACATAAACCCCCCATGTGAAATACTGAAGCCACATGAAGTGCACCACCCAAAGTGCGCCTATACTGTCTTGTACTTGTACAAGATGGATATTTCTCTTGATTAGTGTCCCAAATTTGAGTCCACCATTGCCTGTGAGCATTTGCTCAGTGATGCATTAACTCCATTCAGTACATGGGTGCGGCATATCCATTTTGTACAAGTACAAGACAGTATAGGCGCACTTTGGGTGGTGCGCTTCATGTGGCTTCAATATTTCACATGGGGCATTCATATTTTTGTTCAGTGTATATTTGTAGACTTTCTGATACAATCTTGTTTCTTCAGCACAGTCCACAGGATCTTGATTGGGTTTAAATTGGGTTTCTGGAGAGACCAGACTAAACCCTTTCTTGACCACTTTTGATGTGTTTGGGGTCACTGTCTTGTTGGAACACCTAGCTGTGCCAAAGACCCAACTTTCTGGCAGATGGTTTTAGATTTTCCTCCTTCATTATTCTGTTTTATTATTCTATGTACATTGTGGGCAAATAGCTCAATTTTTGTTTCATCTGACCACAGAGCTTTCCACCAGAAGGCATTTTCTTTGTCCATATGATCAGCAGCAAACATTAGTTGAGCCTGAAGGTACTACTTCTAGAAGAAGGACTTCCTTCTTGCATGTCAGCCTCTCAGCTCATGGTGATGTAAAGCAAACTTTTCTGTGGGCTCTGACACCTGTGTTCAGCAGTTTCTGATTCACTGCAGATTTGCTTTTTGGTGATTCTTGGTTAACTCCTGACCATCCTGACCAATTGTCTCTCAAGAGCAGATGGCAGTTTGTTTCTTGATCATTTCAGTGACACAACTGTACCATACTTACCAACAACTGTTTGCACACATGACTTTGGGACCTTTAGCTGCTTTGAAATGACTCCAAGTCACTTCCCTGAAATTTTGCTTTTTCAGATCTTTACTGAGGTCATTAGACTTCCCCATTGTAGTGTTTGTGTCTGAGTCTAATGAGTGTATACAAATGGGCCCCATTTAAATTGTCCAACAGGAGTCACCAGCTGTAGTCAATCGCAAAGATTTACAAGAAGTTAAGAGGCCATGCCACTGAGAAAATCTGTTTAACACAACTTTCTACATCAGAAACCAAAATTGATGACTCAATTTGTTGTATGTATTTTTTAACCCAACAGACTTTTTCATTTTTTCCTCCCCCTGGAACTGCTACCTTATCGTGGTGGGGGAGTTTGAGTGCCCGAATGACCCTGGGAGCTATGTTGTCGGGGGCTTTATGCCCCTGGTAGGGTCACCCAAGGCAAACAGGTCTCAGGTGACGGGTCAGACTAAAAGCAGTTCAGAAGCCCTTATGAGAAGTTTTAAAAGCAGGACCGTGACGTCGCCCGGCAAGGCGCAGCCGGGGCCCCACCCTGGAGCCAGGCCTGGGGTCGGGGCTCGCAAGAGAGCGCCTGGTGGCCGAGCCTTGGCCCACGGGGCTCGGCCGGGCATAGGGGCATAGCCCGAACGGACGACGTGGGCCCGCCTTCCTGCGGACCCACCACCCGCAGAAGGACTCGTAGGGGCCGGGTGCCATGTGGATCGGGCGGCAGTCGACGGCGGGGGCCTCGGCGACCCGATCCCCAGACACAGACTCTAACCGTTGGGACGTGGAACGTCACCTCACTGGGGGGGAAGGAGCCTGAGCTTGTGCGGGAGGTTGAGAGATACCGTCTAGATATAGTCGGGCTCACCTCCACGCACAGCTTGGGCTCTGGAACCCAGCTCCTCGAAAGGAGCTGGACTCTCCATTTTTCTGGAGTTGCCCATGGTGAGAGGCGGCGGGCTGGCGTGGGCTTGCTCACGTCTCCACAGCTCAGCCGCCACGTGTTGGAGTTCACCCCGGTGAACGAGAGGGTCGCGTCCCTGCGCCTTCGGGTTGGGGACAGGTCTCTGACTGTTGTCTCGGCCTACGGGCCGAACAGCAGTGCAGAGTACCCGGCCTTCTTGGAGTCCCTGGGAGGGGTGCTGGACAGTGCTCCGACTGGGGACTCCATTGTTCTACTGGGGGACTTCAATGCTCACGTGGGCAATGACAGTGAGACCTGGAGGGGGGTGATTGGGAGGAACGGCCTCCCTGATCTGAACCCGAGCGGTGTTCTGTTATTGGACTTCTGTGCTAGTTACAGTTTGTCCATAACGAACACCATGTTCGAGCACAGGGGTGTCCATAAGTGCACGTGGCACCAGGACACCCTAGGTCGGAGGTCGATGATCGACTTTGTAGTTGTGTCATCTGATCTCCGGCCGCGTGTCTTGGACACTCGGGTGAAGAGAGGGGCTGAGCTGTCAACTGATCACCACCTGGTGGTGAGTTGGATGTGCTGGCGGGGGAGGAAGCCGGACAGACTCGGCAGGCCCAAACGGGTTGTGAGGGTCTGTGGGGAACGTCTGGCGGAGCCCTCTGTCAGTGCGGTCTTCAACTCCCACCTCCAGGAGAGCTTCTCTCAGATCCCGGGGGATGCTGGAGACATTGAGTCCGAGTGGACCATGTTTTCCACTTCCATTGTCAAAGCTGCTGCTCGGAGCTGTGGTCGCAGGGTCTCTGGTGCCTGTCGTGGCGGCAACCCCCGAACCCGGTGGTGGACACCGGAAGTAAGGGATGCCGTCAAGCTGAAGAAGGAGTCCTATCGGGCGCTGCTAGCTCATAGGACTCCTGAGGCAGCTGACGGGTACCGGCAGGCCAGGCGTGCCGCAGCCCGGGCCGTAGTGTAGGGAAAAACTCGGGTCTGGGAGGAGTTCGGGGAGGCCATGGAGAAGGACTACCGGTCGGCCCCGAGGAAATTCTGGCAAACCGTCCGGCGCCTCAGGAGGGGGAAGCAGTGCTTCACCAACACTGTTTACAGTGGAGGTGGGGAGCTGTTGACTTCGACTGGGGATGTCGTCGGGCGGTGGAAGGAATACTTCGAGGATCTCCTCAATCCCGCCGTCATGTCTTCCACTGAGGAGGCAGAGGCTGAGTGTTCAGAGGCGGACTCGCCCACCACCCGGGCTGAAGTCACCGGGGTGGTTGACAAGCTTCTCGGTGGCAGGGCTCCGGGGGTGGATGAGATTCGCCCTGAGTACCTCAAGTCTCTGGATGTGCAGGGACTGTCATGGCTGACATGTCTCTGTAACATCGCGTGGCGGTCGGGGACAGTGCCTCTGGACTGGCAGACCGGGGTGGTGGTCCCTCTTTTCAAGAAGGGGGACCGGAGGGTGTGCTCCAACTACAGGGGGATCACACTCCTCAGCCTCCCCGGGAAAGTCTATTCCAGGGTACTGGAGAGGAGGATCCGGCCGATAGTCGAACCTCGGATCCAGGAGGAACAATGCGGTTTTCGTCCCGGTCGTGGAACGCTGGACCAACTCTACACTCTCCATCGGGTGCTCGAGGGTTCATGGGAGTTTGCCCAACCAGTCCACATGTGTTTTGTGGATTTGGAGAAGGCATTCGACCGTGTCCCTCGTGGCGTCCTGTGGGGGGTGCTCCGGGAGTATGGGGTTCGGGGCCCTTTGCTAAGGGCAGTTCGGTCCCTGTACGACCGGAGCAGGAGTCTGGTTCGTATTTCCAGCAGTAAGTCGGACCTGTTCCCGGTGCGCGTTGGACTCCGGCAGGGCTGCCCTTTGTCACCGGTTCTGTTCATAACTTTTATGGACAGAATTTCTAGGCGCAGCCAGGGGCCGGAGGGGGTCCGGTTTGGGGACCGCGGGATCTCGTCTCTGCTTTTTGCGGATGATGTGGTCCTGTTGGCTTCATCGAACCTGGACCTCCAGCGTGCACTGGGGCGGTTTGCAGCCGAGTGCGAAGCGACTGGGATGAGGATTAGCACCTCCAAATCCGAGGCCATGGTTCTCGACCGGAAAAAGGTGGTTTGCCCTCTCCGGGTCGGTGGAGAGATCCTACCCCAAGTGGAGGAGTTTAAGTATCTTGGGGTCTTGTTCACGAGTGAGGGGAGGATGGAGCGCGAGATTGACAGGCGGATCGGCGCAGCGTCCGCAGTCATGCGGTCGCTGTACCGGTCCGTCGTGGTGAAGAAGGAGCTAAGCCAAAAGGCGAGGCTCTGTATTTACCGGTCAATCTACGTTCCGACTCTCACCTATGGTCATGAGCTTTGGGTCATGACCGAAAGAACGAGATCCCGGATACAAGCGGCTGAAATGAGTTTCCTCCGTAGGGTGGCTGGGCGCACCCTGCGAGATCGGGTGAGGAGCTCGGTCACCAGGGAGGAGCTCGGAGTAGAGCCGCTACTTCTCCACATCGAGAGGGGTCAGTTGAGGTGGCTTGGACATCTGTTCCGGATGCCTTTGGGACGCCTCCCTGGGGAGGTGTTCCGGGCATGTCCCACGGGGAGGAGGCCTCGGAGTAGACCTAGGACACGCTGGAGGGACTATGTCTCTCGGCTGGCCTGGGAACGCCTCGGGGTCCCACCGGAAGAACTGGAGGAGGTGTCTGGGGCGAGGGAAGTCTGGGCCTCTCTGCTTAGACTGTTGCCTCCGCGACCCGGCCCCGGATAAGCGGAAGATAATGGATGGATGGATGGATGGATAATTTTCTTTTTTAAACATGGGTTTCAATGAATCTATAATAGAAAATTAAGAGTTATAAGAATCACTGAAAACTCAACTGCCATGTTAAACGGGGTCTTTGCAAGTGTTAGTAAACTTTTCTTCACTGTATATACATAATTATTTAGGTCAGTATAATTCTCTTTTCTGTGCATTGGCTTTGAGCAGCCCATTAGGTTCGTGGCAACGGTCCATATAGAGCGTTTGAGTTCTCTGTAAAAGGGGTCAGTTAAGTATTTATGAGGTTACTTTCATTTGGTACAGTAAATGCAAAGTACAAACCTCTATTTAACAGTCTCCTTCAAAATGAGGACACCTAATGTGTGTGTAAATGTGTGTGTCTGCAGGAGCCTAAGCATATCATGGGAACATGTGGGATGGATGGCTCAGACACTCAAGGCTGAACATCCAAGACTCCAACAAGAGTGTGTTCATGATACTTACACTGTGTATGTGTGTCCATGTGTGTTTAGTGGTGTTTGTAGTAACTATACATATATCTTTGTTTCCTTGGTGACAGGTGTGTCCACTGGCTGACTGCAACAAAAATATCTATTTTTAACAAAGTGACAAGAGAAGATGGATTAGGGCTTTACCGACCAGCATCCCTGATGTTTCAGCCCTGGCCAGTCTACTCGTCACGTTTCATCAGAATGATGCAGATTTGTGGTGCTGTGTGTTGATATCTACACTGCTCCTTCCAGACATTGCTGTTCTCTGTGACTGGCTCAGCTGGCTAAGGTGATAATAATAATAAATCCCCACACCCTCTGACCTATATTCCATTTCAGATAGTCATTTTGGTCACGCTGCCACTAGCACTGACATGAGCACCTTTATTTTGTAGTGTTGCCTCCAAAATAACAGGTGCACTTGGAGATAGTTGTAAAGAGTGCATATAACAAAGAAGCATTATCACACTCATCAATCCTGGCTTCTGCACACTGTCTAATAGACTGTTTCTCTTTTTTTTCTTTTTTTATCCCCAGAGAGGTCTCATCATCAGTTACATTTGTGTCTGTTGCCAGGTTTGGACTTCAACACAAAGGCTGTAGGGCTCTCAATGTTACAATTCCTAGCCTTTGGAAGACTTGCCTGAGGACATTTGGGCAAAAACCTATTAAGGAAACATTTTTAAGGTTTTAAAGTTTAAAAGCCTCATTTAAGTTATTATTTATTTATAGTTTAAAGTAATTTGAATCTCATTTGTTTCATATTGTACTCTGTTTTTATTGCAAAGCATTTTGTAACTGTGATTTGAAAAGTGTTGCATAAACAAAGGTTCTTATTGTAGTGTGTGCACCAAAGACCTGGGGCCTCATGTACAAAGACTTGCGTGGATTTCCTACGAAAACATGGCGTACGCTCAAATCCACGTTGTATGCACAGAAATATCCAGACGTATGAATCTGTGCACACGCAAGAATCCAAGCACATTTCCTTTGTACATCCCAGTCAACGTGGAATTGAACACACATGTTGGCGTACCCGACCCCCCCGTCCACGCCCCATATAAATAGGCAAATCATATTTAAATGAGCCCTGCACCTGAGATTCCCCTCTCTGCATGAGGCAGAAAATTAAACAAGACATGAGTGAGAAGGAGGACGGGGGGAAGAATTTCACAGAAAGTGAATTGGAGGCACTACTTGGTGAAGTGGAGGTGCACAAAAATGTACTCTTTGGTACGCTGTCCTCCGGCATCAGCAACATGCGCAAGAGGAGTGAGTGGGAGAGAGTGTGTGAGGCTGTCAATGCCGTGGGGTCACAGAGGCACAGAAGTGAGAAACAATACACAGTGTACACTACTTACATGCATCACACACTATTGTTGAAAATTAGTGCAGAACGACTTTGCACCTGTTATTCACATCAGTGGCATTTGCTATTTGTATTTATTGTAAATGTCACGTTGGGTATTGTATGAGTGGACTGTGCACTCATACAATACCCAACATGTATTGTATGAGTGCACATTAAGTACTCATGTTAATAACCCCGTTCGCTTATTGTAAAATGTCTTAATCAGCATCACCTTTTCTCTGGCGCACTTCTAAGATAAGATAAAATAGTTTTATTAATCCCCAGTAGGGAAACTCATTTGCCACCACTTGTTGAACTTTGACGTGAAAACAAGTGTATACCACATTTTTGTGTATACGCACCCTCTATACATGAGGCCCCAGCTCCTTTAAGCAAGTGGCTCACTTATACAAGCAAATGGACCACCAGGCTCTGAGACATCTGACCAGAAATAGCTAAAATAGACAGTCCTGAAGGGCAGCTACAAATGACTTATCATATTGTTCGGATTGGAGGATATTTTAGAATCAGCCAAAGCAGGTTTTCTTACCAGGTCTTCTCTTTGGAGAATCAGTGCATGTAGTTCTGCAGGTGTGATGTAGACAATACAATATTGTTTGTTTGAGAATGATATGATGTAAATATTTCATGTGATGCCTGAGGCGTCTACTGCTTTATGCTTTTTCTATCTCTTTTTTTACTGAAAATGAAAAAACAAGGCTTAGCTTTTAATCTCTGCTTTAGAAGTGGTAGGAACATGGTGTGTGTGTGTGTGTGTGTGTGTGTGGGTGTGTGTGTGTCTGTGTGTGGTTGCTGTATATAATACATTGTACATGACCCAATGTTTTCTCTTGTTTCTTGAAATATAAACAGAATGACAGTAAGTAAACAACCGCATAAGACACAGATCAGGAAATACTACTGTAAAAGCATCAATATTAATTGTGAGAGCATAATTCTAATGAACATACTGGTGATGCTGAGTGTTTGGAGCTGCAGTGATGTGAGTTAAAATATGCAGATGCAACTGATGTTATGTTTTTATTTTTAAATTTTTTAAAAGTTGTTTCCATCTCTTCTTCCTGCACTTATATGTGCACAGCCATGCAACTTCTGAGAAAAAAGCATCAGAACAAGCCTGTGGGCTGTGACCTAGAATTTAAATCAAGAGAATACCATATCTGCAACAATCAATATTGTTTCCTTAGCATGCTCTTTGTTCTTTGTGACAGCACATTGGCAGACTCAACCATTCAGCTTTACATAAATGTGGGTTCTATGGTGTGAGAAACAAGATGATACTGCCTGGGATAAAAAAGCACAGGGCTATGTGGGAGTGACCCCTGAGGGGAAAAAACACTCCAATTGTCCCATAAAGCACCACAGTTTACAGGCTGATGGCCAAAACCAGTTGGAAAGGTGACCTAAATGCAACTGAAAAACAGAAGTTGAGAAGAGAAATGATCCATGTGGAGGCATTAGGCACTTCTAATTCAGAAGCACCAACAATGAGACACATCCAAAAAAGAAAACCTTTCATAGCTTAACATAAAATAAGAAACCTAAATGTAAAAATCTCATAAAAGCAACAACACGTATGTAAACATTACTTTAGTTCCACAAATTGAGTTTATAGCAGTGAAAACCAGTAAGATTTTCAGAGTATCAGTTTGGAAAATGCAGATTTAAAGGAAAACATTATGTACAAAGCATCCATATCATGCAAAACATCTAGAGCTGCATCGACAGCAGCAATGTAATGCTCCAAACTCTATCCACACTATCCAACACTAACTGCACACATGTGTCAGCTGTAATGACATGAACATCAGTGGCTTCTGTTTTACAAAGCTGCCGAAGGCTGTAAGCCACACACACGCGTCCTTAAGGTGTGCAGACAAGCGTGAAAGCACAAGTAAAACCAGGCCGTACAAGATTTGTTCATTCCCAGCAGTGGAAACAAGAACAACAGCATCGTTTACAATTATTTCACAATCAACTGATTAGATGATCATGAGTTGACACCTGCCTCTAAGTTAGCCTGAATGGTGTATTCACCTCACAGTTCATGACTCACTGTTGTTGCCCAGATGATTGCTCACAACATTGATGATTTAAGGACTGCTATGACTTCAGAACCAAATTTTGCAGTATCATAATATATCGACTTTCACTCTCATTCGTCTAGTAGTAGTAAAAAGCATTATACTTGTTACTGGTGCCTGATTCATACAACTAAACTACGCTGTCAAACGCAGGGAAGTGTTAGGTGTTAAGAATCCAAGTGCTAATATTGGTGTCCCAAATCTGGACACACCAGGCTCAATAGCTATACATAAACCATGTATTGTAATGACTGTAAGTTACAGTGTGGTTTCAGTCATGTTTTTCAGTCACCTCTTTCAGTGGAGTTTGACAGAATGGATTTACTCTGATTTTAATCAATCCAGCTGTCTACACAGGGGGTGTAACTATCCGTACTGCTTTGGAGTGTATGTAATTACTGATGTGTGTGTCAGTAACGTCTCATTTGCCCAACACAACTTATGTTAGTCAGATGAGGTATTGAATTTTTTTGCCATTTCAACAGTGGAACAGTTCTCCTCTTGTTGTTGCTGCTGTGAGTTAAAGCATTCATTTCATCATATGGCCCTGCATATTGAGACCCAGGAGACAGCAAATAAAAAGCCTCCATACTCAAGGAATGAATCAGGAAGCAGTCAGGGGACTCTTTCTGCAACTGCCAAAGCCTGAAGCTCTGTTCCTGAGTAAATGATTCGAAGGTTTATGTGAGCATGCATGTCAAATCAAACCCAGTGTCTCATTAAAAACATGATTACCACCAGTAATTGTTAGGGTGCTGTGTGACTAGCAAATGATCAGTCTGTGAACACAGGTCGATCCAGGGTCTGATGGAAAGTCAGAATTGTTGACTCCTGTGGTCAACATGAGATTATGGCCATTCAGAACCAAATCCCAATTCAGAACCTCAAATCGCTGATGCTTCCTCTCCCATAGAGTGCAGTAGTGTTGTAAGCATCTTTGTTCAGACCACACCCACAAAAATAATCTGAAAACAAACAAAAAAAACAAAACAAAAAAAAACACTTTTTAAATTAGTTTTTGAATATTTTGCATTTCAAATTTGGAGTGACAAACACTTCATTTCACTTTTTCAACATTTAACACATGTCACACATGTCTGTGTTTTGGGGGGCTTTTTAGGAATCAGCACATTTTAGCCAGAACTGTTTAAAACATTAATTAGAATATATCTTAGAATGAGACCATGCTAGAAGAAATAGTGCTTTCTTTTTTGTCTTTACTAAGTTCAAGTGGTTTTCCAAATTGCCTTTTGATTGACATCCACCAAAAATGCCAAAGCCTTAGGATGCCCACCTGCAGAAAAACCCTGACTCAATAGAAAAATCCAGAAAATCGACAGACAATCTGCACAAATTAGGAATGGCAGCAAAATGTATGGGATATTATATATATAAGTTCAACTGCATCATGCTGGTAAAAAAAAGAATATATGCCATGCACAGTCTGTGTGTGAGACCCCTGTGTAACAGTGTAAGACATGTATGTTGCAAAAGAACCTTTTAAAGTTAACTTCAGCACAGAACCATCAGTGGATCAGAGGGAGAATTAGCCCCAGATGACAATGTTTGCACATCCCAAATCAAATGTGGTAAGGGATTAAGTCATTTGTCACTTTCAAGTCATAGCACAACACAAACTGGTGATGGCTGGAGCAGATCGCTTCAATGATAATGTTTATGATTTTATAATGTGTATGATTTTCTGTATACATCTGTGAGCAATTTAAAAGAGAGAAATTCTGCATCGTTTATGGGCCTTCCATTTAAATTGATATGTAAGATCCATTGGCATAAATATTACATTGCTCTTTGTTGACATAAAATAGGCAAAATCAATTGATTTAAAGCAAAACCAACACACTATCTAAATAATTAAGTTGCTTAATTCCATGTAGCAGCAAACTGTGGACCCAGACACCACACATGCTTTTACATATGCCACGATCAAGAGTAGACATACAAAGACACAATCCACACATTCACACTAGAGAAGAAAAATAATGTCAGTGTGTGACTGCTTAAGAAGAGGACCAACAATTGGAACAGAGTACAAACGTACACTACATGACACAGGCATCAAGCTTTCTTTCTGAGCACATAAACAGATGAGAAAATCTGGAGTCTTATGCAATCAGTTGTGTATTGGTTATATTATAACAGCAGCAGAAACACAATATAGTATAAGAGATGAGTATAAAATCAGAATGTATGACAATTAGTTACAGGCAGCAAAAGATCTGTAAGATAGACAAATTGTGACAGCAAAGCAATCACAAGGAATCAGGTTTAATATCAAAAAGCTTAAAGGATAATAGGCACCGAGTGTACTGGCACATAAATGAATCAGATAAGCCCCAGATCTCCCAAGTGATTACTTCAGCATAAAGGCTTGAAATTCAGCATGTACAGGAAGTGTGATGGGCCTGAGAACTGGTATAAGCATCAGCCAGTCATGAATCAGTCCATCACAACCTGCAGTGCTAAAGCTACATTTTGTCACTCAGTCCACCCACTTAAAGTTTGTGTAACTATTTAGGGTTTTATGTGCTCCCATGTACACTCAGGTATGCAGGATTTCAGTTCAGTTCAATTCACAACAGCCACTGATCGCAAGGTTGGCGGTTCGATCCCCTGCATGTTGAAGTGTCCTTGGCCTTGTTCCCAATGGCAGGCAGGTACCTCGCGAATGTGAAGCGCTTTGAGTACCGAGACCATTTACCCAGCAGTGTCTCTCCTCTTCTGAGAAGACTGAGGAAATTTGCCAAAATTCTGTGTAACTTGTACAATCCAGACACTGTGTGGTGTGACAGGAAGGCTCTACAGAGAGTGATTATCCGGTGCCACTTTCCCCCACACTGCAGGTCACCTACCTGACCAGGGTCCTCAGGAGGGCCTGCAACATCATCAAAGACAGATCACACCCCCAACACAGTCTCTTCACCCTCCTGCAGGCACTACAGAAGTGTGAAATCCAGAACATCTAGGATGGTGAACAGTTTTTATCTACAGGTCAGGCTTGTGAATGACTCCCTTACACACTGAACAATTTGACCATACTCTGTACAAACTCAGAATATATAATTGTTTCCCTCAATTTAGTATACACTTTATAATCACAGCTGTAATCATTTTACCACTGCCATAGTAACTTTATCCAAACAAAAGTTTACAAAAGCACAGGGCACTTTATGACCACTGCTGCTGTCAGTTTAAGTCTGCTTATTTATTCAGAATTGTTTCATTTTTTAAAATTATTTTGACACCCTGATCATACAGAATTACAATAGTTCAGCCTAGAAGTTATAAATGTATGGGTAGTTTTTCAGCATCACTCTGAGATAAGATGTTCCTGATTTTGATAAATAATATGTAGCTGAAAGAAGGTTTTCCTACAGACTTTATTTATTTATGTGTTGAATGACATATCCTGATCAAAGTTAGGTCCAAGGTTCTTTACAGTAAAACGGGAGGCTAGGCCAGTGCTATCTAGAGCAACTATCTGGTTAGACAGTGTGTTTCTGAGGTGTTTAGGGCCAAATAGAATGAATGAAGAAAATTACAGGTCATCCAGGCCTTTATGTTCTTCAGGCATGTTGGAGTTTGATCAACTGATTGGTTTCATTTGGCTTCATAGATAAATATAGCTGGGTGTCATCTGCATAACAATGGAAATTTATGGAGTGTGTCCCAATAATGTTGTCTAAGAGGGTCATGTGCAAGGTAAATATGGGTCCTAACACAGAACCCTGTGGAACTCCATAACTGACTGTAGTGCGGATTGAAGAATCGTTATTAACATGAACAAATTGAAATCTGTCTGATAAATTTGATTTAAACAAATTTAATGCTGTTCCTTTAAACCTAACAACATGTTCCAGTCTTTGTGAAAAGATGCTGCAATCAACTGTATCAAATGCAGCACTGAGATCCAGCAGAACAAGTATAGAAACTAGTCCACTGTCTGAGGCTATTAGAAGATCATTGGTGACCTTCACTAGTGCTGTTTCTGTACTATGGTGAATTCTAAATCCTCACTGAAACCCTTCAGACAAACCATTTATATGCAGATAATCACATACTTGGCTTTTTCAATGATTTTAGAGATAAAATGGAGGTTGGATATGGGCCTATAGTTGGTTAATACACCTGTAGGCTTTCTGAGTAGCCGTTTTATTACAGCAACTTTATTAAAAGCCTGTGGTACATAGCCTGCTAAAGAGAGGCTGACGATAGACGATATTTAAAACAGCATTGTTAATTAAAGGAAATATGTCCTTGAACAATCTAGTGGGGATGGGATCTAACAAACATGTTGCTGGTTTAGAGAAGTTTACTATTGACATGAGCTCTGACAGATTTACAGAGAGAAGTAGTCCAAGAAGAAATCTGGTTCTATGGACGCTTCCAGAGCTGCTGCACCTAAAGACATGTTCAGGACTTTTTTTTTCTTTTTGTTAATCTAATATTCAAAACTTTATTAGTAAATAAGGTCTTGAAATCTTCACTACTGAGATCTAAAGGAACACAAGGCTCCACCGAGCTGTGACTCTTTGTCAGCCTGACTACAGAGCTGAACAGAAACCTGGGGTTGTTCTTGTTTTTCTCAATTAAAGATGAATAATAGGCAGTTCTTGCTCTACGAATCACTTTTTTTATATGCAGTAAAACTATCTTTCCAGGCTAGATGAAATTCTTTTGAATTTGTGGAAAGCCATGTCTTTCATTGTCATTGTCTCTCAGCCTTCTTCCAGCCTTCTGCTTTAAGATGTACAGTTGTTCATTGAACCATGGCGCTATTTCATACTCTGGAACTGAGCAACAACCTGACATTTACACCATATCACACCATGTCTGACCAGCTGTGCGGCCCTGAGGGAGGACTCAGGCATTGTCTTCTTCTTTCTAGCTCTGCCTCTTCTTTTACTTGTTAGTCAACTATCTGTGGCACTTTAAATGGGAATAAGTGCACCATGATAAATGGCTTCCTCTCATGGCTGAAAATGCTATTGTGGATAATGTGTCAGTTTTTGAATAACATCACCTTTCTTCCATCTCAAGGACAACTTTCTTTTTTACTTTTGCCTTAAAAGCTATTTCTGAGAGACCATAAGGAGGAAATTTGGGAGGTATACAAACTGAGTGGGTGAAGGCTCTGTCAATGTCCAATTTCACTCTGTAAGCATATGACTGTTTTTTGGTGGCAGTACAAACTGATGAAGACTTGATTCATACTGAAATGGTCAAGAATACTTCATTCAGCTTCAGTAAAAGACAGCTGAGCATCTTGTCACTGTGTTAAACAAGTGGATTAATTCAACATTGCACATTTTGCTGTAAATCTGGCTTTCCCAGTGGAGGTAACTGAAGTTGGAGGATGAGATAAGGCAGGAGAAGGGAGGCTTAGCCTGGGGGTTTTGCTGGAGGACCAGATTCAAGCTGTAGACCTTTGTAGCGCCAACATGCAGGTGCTGCAACAAATATATGTTCCTGTTTTCATTTAACCCAATTAAAAATGTCATTATCTTTCATATTTCTTTCAACCGCAGCGTGGTAGGGACTGAAGGCATGTCACATTAATACTTGACTAAAGGAATGAGATTTCATTACATTCTGATTTTGATTTTTACAGTACCTTTGCTACTGAGAGACGTGCTGCTGGTCTTCTTACTACGACTGCATGGATTAAGACATTTTACTGGACTGCTAAGGATGCAAGCAAAGTGACTATATAGCTGACAGACGATGCAGTTGTTGAAATGTGCATGCAGGAAATGAGACGAGACAACAAGGAGCAAGATATTGTATTAAATGTCAGTGTTGCAGAGTGGATTCATTTGTGATGGATTTTGCTCAAAGGACATTGTTAAGTTTCTCTTTCTAATATGTTAAGCCCTTGGGCTTTCTATGTGAAGAAGACTTACAGTACGTCTGAAATGGTGTTATGCAAATAAAACTGAACTGGTGACCAGTTGTTTAGCAATGGAATAGGGCCACACATTGTCCATCTTTCTGAACAGAAATGTTTAATCAGGAAAAATTACACTTGTCTGTTGCACTGCAATAAATAAATGTTTCTCTCTATATTCTTTCTATATATATATTCAGGAATCCAGTAATAAGGCTGTGTCTCCAACTTTTGAGCGTGAACACCAGTTAGAAAGAAAAGCATACAAGCAGCCACAGTAAGAACAATAACTCTGTTTTTTCCTTTCTCTCTAATTTCTCCGACCCTGCAGCGCTCTACTCTGTGCAGATCTTACTAGTATATCTATTTCCTCTACAGTTGTGGGTGGAGCAGAAAAGGTCAGTGCCACCTCACTAACGGCTGGCTAGCCAAGGATAGCTTCTCTCCAGAGACCTTCGTGCTGATGCCCTGATTGCGTCGTCAGCTTCCTGCGTGTCACAGTTCTCAGCTTTGTTATCTGCCTACCTTGGGGAAGGGCCCTCTGTCAGGTTATTTGCACAGAGGGAAGCATTTTGTTGCAAAAAATACCATAAGTTTGTGAGCATTGGTACATTACTGACATATTGATTTCATTATTTCAATGGATACCTGCTAAAATGAGTTTTAAAACTAATAAATCAGCCTATAAATAGTGTGGTTTGAGCCATTCCAATGATCAGAATACCAAAGGGAAAGTGTTTCTCTTCACTGTCTCAAATTGATGAATTAAGCCCAATACTAGGTTTTGAAAACAGCCTAACTGATAAATTGTACAACATGTTAACCCACCATTACATCATGAGAAGACACTTTTCTTAAACTCTATTCCTATACTAATATCTGTTATAATCAATAACCTTGCCTCCTCCAATCTCAGACTTGATGTTGATCCTTTGAAGGAGGAGGAAACATTAGCTTCTTAATGAGTGCATTAAAAGCACCTTGATCAGATTTATGAGTGTGATTTACTGCAGGTCTGTGTGCATTATCAATTTAAAGACTGTGTGCAGAACCACCAGTCATTTGCATAATGTAAGCTTACAGCTTTATGCTGACTGTGGTGATGTGAGGGTGGAAGAGCGGCAGGTCCTCATGTGTGAATGCTGATGTACTGACACAGCAAAAATGTGCACACACAAGCATGATGGGTAAATGCTGTGGATCAGTTTTGATCACAGTGGTGATCACTAAGGAAATGCAATTTGGATTTAGAATTATTCATGTTTCACCATATATATATATATATATATATATATATATATATATATATATATATATATATTAGTGCTGTCAATCAATTAAAATTTTTAATCGAGATTAATCGCATGAATGTCATAGTTAACTTGCGATTAATCGCAAATTAATCGCACATTTTTTATCTATTCTAAATGTCCCTTGAATTATCGTTTTATACGAAGAGGAGGCGGAGAATTCGCGTCAGCTGTGTTTGGCTATCAAGTGGTATTACAGACTGGATGTACTACGATGATAACTCGGTTCATACTGACAACACACACAGATAACTTTGGTCTGGTCAATCGTCATGCGGCACCCGCGGCCGCCGTCACCTGGCGGAGCATCTGGATCAGCGGCACACGGTTTGGGACGCAGAAAAGGAGCCGACAGAAAGGCGAGCGAGAATATTGCTGCCGTACCACCACCAGCAGGAGATCCTGTCGGACTCCGACGGCGAACACCTCGCCCTCGCCAACCATGCCCCCGCCCCACCCACCCCCGCCCGCGTTAATCTCGCGATAAAAAAATTGACGCCGTTAAAATTTATTTGCGTTAACGCGTTAATAACACGATATTTTTGACAGCACTAATATATATATATATGTGTGTATATATATATATATATATATATATAGATAGATAGATAGATAGATAGATAGATAGATAGATAGATAGATATACATGTCACCTGGAACACAGACTGCAAAGCTTATTGATGCTTATATGAAACCTGACAGATTTTATAAATGACTGTATTTTTATAAATTGTTTTATATCATTGTTAGTTCCTATGCTAGCTAGTTAATGCTGGTCCATTCCATTCTGTTCAGTCTGGTTTTATTTATTTTGCATCAATTCACAACATAAGTCAAATCAAGGCACTGCATTGAGTAAGATAATAATTTTTATGGAAGCCTAACAAACTAAATGATATCCTTTGAGCAAATTTTGGCAACAGTGGGAAGAAACAAAACTCAGTTTTACCCTTTAGCAGAACCAGGTTCAGGATGGTCTGCCATGTGCCTCAAACAGTTGGGTTGAGGGTGAAGGGGAGAAAGTGGGCAACGTTTAGGAGAACAAGAAACATTTTTGGAGGTTGGTGAGGCTGGTAATGGCAAATCACAAGTATATAGTTCCAGAGGTTTACAGCCGTATGACTAATGGATGTTTCAGGGTAATATTGTTCCTTCACTAACAATAAGCTTTATTAAAACAGGAAGCTTTAAGCCTCCTCTTAAAACTAGAGAGAGTGTCTGTCTACTGCTGCATCCGCGGGAAAAGAACCTGAAAGCTAAAGGCTCTGCCTCTTCTTCTGTTTATGGAAACCATTTAAACCATTTAAACCCTTTTAGGAACCACATGTAAGCCTGCACTTGACAGGTAAAGTTTTCTGTTAGGATGACATGGTACAATAAAGCCTTTAAGATCTGACGAAGCTTGTCATTAGGAATGAGAAGGATTTTTAATTTCAAAACTGGATTTTACAGGGAGCCTATGAAGAGAGGCTAATACAGGAGAAATATGATCTCTGCAGCATTTTGTATCAGCTAAGACAAATCACAGACTTTCAGCCAGCAGGTGACTTCTGTTTGAAAGTAAGCAACATTAATCTAACACAGGTGGATGTTCCATTGACATTACTTTTAGTTGGGTATCGTTACTGATGCAGTCAGGCAGAGTTTGGAAATTGTAATGTTAAGTGGATTTACTGAGAAAAGGCAGTTTGTCGTGTCACTACAGAGCAGAGGGACATGGACCAAGGCCTTTTCCATTAATTTCTCCATAGACAAGAGTACAATATAATATAATATTGCTTCACAAATCCCCCTTCATGAATGAAACATAGATCCTGTAATATCTACAAAGCTGTCTTTGTTCCACTATAGTGAACTTAGTTCAACCTAAGATGGGTTTAGCACATAATACAATAGTGGTTTACACTGTTCAGACCAGCCCCTCTCTAAAGTCAACTAAGGGTCCTACAAGGGAAAGTGTCCCAACATGAGCTCTGCACAGTCACAAAGTCATAAGTCTTCAAAGGCAGAATACTAATTACGCTGGAGCCTAAATGGCTGACAAAAGCAGCTGTTCTTTAATGACTTAAGTCTGCTGAGTGGACACTCTTCAGCTTTAAACTGTCCTGACCAGAGGAGTTCAGTAATTCTATACAAAGGGCTAATTAGGAGTAGGTCCAGTTGGGATGCATTTTCAAAAGAAGAATCTCAAAGCACTCACACAAAAGATAAATAATCAATTTTTATGACTTTTTTCCCCAGTTGTACTTTGATGAACAAGGGCTGAAAATACACAGTAGCCATGAGGTTAAAGTACTGCTTCCTAGTTATACCCGTTGGGTAGTGGTGGCTCAGTGTTTAAGGGTTTGGGCTACTGATAGGAAGGTCGGGAATCTCCTTCAGGATCAATAGATAATATAAAATGAAGTAAATAAAGATCCAATTCACCCCAAAAATACATTTTCTTACCACCTCTAATAGCATCTTGGGTTACAGATGCTCATGTTGAGCTTGCTTAAGTTGGCAGGAAGAGACAGCAATAGATGATCTTTCAACTTTGCGAGAACTTTTTCTTAAAGAATGCAGTCATGCTGATGCAGATAAGTGATTACATGCAGAGATCATGTTAGTACCAGTTATAAATAGGACTAAAGATTCAATGTGTTTTTCTAGAATTGGCAATTTGTTACATTGCAAGCCATTCTAAAAAAACACTCCGCACACGAAGATCACTGGTCACTGAGTCATCATTCCTAGAAAGACAGGTTGACCTAAGCTTTTAAATGCAATAGTTTGATTGCAGTTAACCTAGCATATGAGACAGACACTGGAGAGAAGTACAATACTCCAGAAATTTGGGTTGAGTCAACTGACTTCATTTTGTGAGAACAGCGCAGGGGATCAGACTGAGATCAGTCTTGAGCATGAACCAAGACTGATCTCAGATTCCTGAATAATATCAAACATATTTGATATTTATGAGTTAAATTTGGGATGGATGCCATTATGGCAGACGTGCCCAGAGCAGCAGATCCTATTGTCAAGATATTCTAAAGATTCTAGCCTTTGAGGCAAACGTTAGCTACACATAATAAAAGGGATCAAATCAAATCAATCTTTACTTATAAAGTGCCTTTCATACAGAATGTAACTCAAAGTGCTTTACATATTAAAATCATATTAAAATCATTCCCACCCATCCCAACCCCTCGCGCATACAAACACAAGATTACACTCATGCCCCACCCCGCTCCCTACACACACATACACACACACACACACACACACACACATACACACACACACACACACCCCAACACCAACCATAAAATAAAATAATTGACATGAGGCTGAGTACAGATGAACCAGGTAGGGAAACATCATCAGAGGAGCCGTCTGCACCGAGAGCAGCAGATCGGCCATGGCCACCAGGAGTACCAACACAGGGCGCCCAGAGGAGGTGGGCCAGAGACACCCAACCTCCTCCCAGGCACCACAGGATGGCACCCAGGCAGCCACAGCTGGAGAAAGTTTTCTGACATCCAGGATTCGATGTCTAAAATGCAGTTAAAAAGTGCATCCATTGGCCTTGTGTCATCAGGAGACATGAAGATGTACAACTGTGTATCATCGGCGTAACTGTGAAAGTTGACTCCATGTCTTCTGATGACACTGCCTAGAGGGAGCATATACAGGTTAAAAAGCACTGGGCCTAAAATCGAACCCTGGGGCACACCACATGTGATTTTATGGATCCTAGAGGAGCAGGTATCCAAACCCACCATGAATGTCCTGTCTGTGAGGTAGGAGGTAAATCATTTGTGAACAGCACCAGACAGGCCGATGTGTTGTAAACGAGATAAAAGAATAGTGTGGTCTACTGTATCGAAGGCAGCGCTTAGATCCAGAAGAACCAACACTGTCCGTTTTTGTGAGTCATAATTTAATCTAAAATCATTTAAAATCTTTAAGAGGGCCGTCTCGGTGCTGTGGTTTACCCTAAAACCAGACTGAAATTTCTCTAGGACATTGTGTGAATTAATAAAATCATTCAGCTGAATAAAAACAAGTTTTTCTAAAATTTTACTTAAAAATGGTAAGTTAGATACCGGTTTAATAATTAATAATAATTAATAATGATTATATTAATATAATTAATAATAATAATTATAATTCTCGCTGACTCGCTTAGGCTTTTAAATTTTTTTCTCATTGCAAAGTATAATTATTGTTACATTAGGTCGTGGCACCATCACCTCTCCAATTTGTTTCCATCTGCTTACCATGAGATCAATTAAGGTGGTGCACTGTGTCAGTATTCTCCAGTCTTGTAGTGTTTACATGTCTGAGATTAAAGAGGAGAATATCCTTATGTGCACGATACTTTAAAAATCTTTCAGTGTGAACCCAGTCTTTTTTCACATCACCTGTTGTGATGATTACTTGCACGCATGATTAAATACAGACTTTGAGCAGACGGTGGCCCAGGAAGTATCACATTCTCTTCACATTGCACATTTTCAAATATTGTTCTCAACCTTAAAAAAGGTTGAAAAGACACGCTTTGGCATAAAAAGAATAGAACATTTGGTAAAACACACTAAAATTAAAAAAAGAATTTAAAAAAATTAACTATGATAGTGAGTTCATGATTAAACAAACATGGAACAAAATACTTGTGAAAACATATTTGATCAAAATCTGTATTTCTTTTAGTTTCCACTGTTTTTATTATTATTATTATTATTATTATTATTATTATTATGTGCATGTTCCTTTTTTTACATTGACTGCGTCTTAGTCCTGTCATTGTTCTTTCAGCCTAATGTCATGACTAACTGACACCTGAATAAAGCAGAATCATTGTTTTGTGTACTGCTGAAGACCAGGCAGAACACAAAAGCCAAACCAAAGAAGAATGATGTGTAAATAAACGACAGTTTTGAATTTGAAAGTTTATAATTTATGATAAAAACCAAACAATTTAGCTCTTCTATTGCATTATCAAACCTTTTAAATTTTGTTTTACATTGAGACCAGCCTTTTACTTTACAACTTCATTTTGAACCAGATTTATATAATAATAATAATAATAATAATAATAATTATTATTATTATTATTATTATTATTATTATTATTATTATTATTATTATTATTATTATTATTATTGTTATCCATCTATTTTTTCTGCTTTTCTGGGTTTGGGTCTACAAGCAGGGCATCCCATCTCCAGCAACGTTCCCAGACCAGATGAGTTATATTCTGGCTTTACCTTGAGTTTCTCCCTAGCTGGAAGTACCTAAAAACACACCAAACTAAGGCAGTCAGGAGGCAGCCTAACCAGGAGTCTGAACCACCTCTGCTGGCTCTGTTTGACATGAAGGTGCAGCAACTGTACTCTAAGTTCCCTCTGGATGTCCAAACTCCTCACTCTACCTCTACGGCTAAGACCAGCCAGATAAACAAGTAAATAGAAAGACTTGGGCTCAGCTCCCTCTACACCATGATGGTCCGGTACAATTCCTACATTACTGCTAATGCTGCATTATTATTATAATGCACGCAAAGTCAAAAATACACACATTAAGCACTAGAGGTCACAAAGAAAGGCTGGGAGGCTGGCACAAAGGAACAAGGAGAACTGGTGAGGAACATGAGGAAAGGGTGAGTATATATACATTAGGCCGGGGCAGGTGATCACACAGACAGGAAAGAGAACAAAGACCAGGGAGGTTAAGGGATCTGAAACAAGACAGAGGGTAAGTATGAATACAAAACAGGAAGTGGCAAAATGAAACAGGAAGAAACAAAAACATGACCACAGAGCGGGAGCTGAATGTATCATTATTAATAGTAGTAGCAGTGTTAATACTAGCGGTAATATTTCTGTCACAGTTCAATTTTATATTATTATTCTATTATTAATTCTATTTTGCATTTTTTTAGCAGTGCTACAGAATAGCTGAAGTAATGAAATGTCCAGTAGCATTCATGTGATTGCAAAGAAACAGAGTAGCAGTAGGGAACTGTTAAGAGAACTATTGAGCTAAGAAATTTGCCACTAGGTGGTTCTAAATTACCCTTAGACAATAGGAAAACAGAACATAAACATACTGTATCTGGAATATAAACTGCAATAAATCAATCATTATGTATCTTGAGCATTTTAATATGATTTTTGAATAATGTGTTAAACATGCATTTGTAACTTAAACACTTTTTGTCTTTCTCACACTCACTTTCCACTTTGTTCAGTGATGACCTGCAGGACACTGCCATTTCTCTTGGCTGTGTTTGGCAGGCTGCCTCACTGAAGGAGGTTAAGGAACACAGAGGTCAGTCTTAACACATGCAGAGCAGGCTTGGGGCGGCTGCTCCTTTATCATAAAGCAGCTCCAAGCTGTCAGCTGTGATAAAGTAGGAAGAAGCTGCTGGTAGTCATTCAGTAAAAGATACATTTTTCCTGCTTAAAAATAGAGGGTTGACTGCCCCAGCCTTACTGCAGGCTCCAAAGTACCACAGTCAAAGCAATGAGGCATACTTGTTACATGTAATAGATTCTAATGAAAAAATGAGGTGATCTACCCGATCCATGTCCAGAGCAAAAATTTCTGCATTGTCTGAAAATCTGTTACTGTCAGACAGCCATTCTGTTTTGGGGTTAGCTGTTTTTCTGTCTTCTGTCAGAGAAATGGTCAAAAAACCCCATTTTAATAAATGTCTTGATTGTTACCTTTAAGGTTAGCTGGCCAGAGGATAAACCTTGTCCAGATGGGAACACTGACATTGGACAATTCCACACAACGTCAGACTGATGAAGTATAGCCTAATTACAAACATGTGTTAAACTACTCACTCTGTTTTCTGTGACTGACATATTATTAATACATTGTTAACACTGATGTGTTCAAAAGTGAACATGTTACTGCTGTAGCTGGTCAAGGTGGAGCTAATTCAGTGGAGCTAGTTCAGTGTTCGGTTTAAGAACCCTATGACATGGGCGGCCGTGAAGTTCATTGAGTTAAGGTGTTACCACATGGGTGCAGGTCACCAGCAGCGGTCATGAGTTCAAGTCCGGCTCACAACCCTTTGCTGCGTGTCTCTCTTCTCTACCCCCCTTCACTCCATCAATAGAACTTAACCCCCACCTCAAAAAAAAAAAAAAGAAGTACTGCGTGTGCACGGGAGCACCCACCACTGAATTCCAGTGCTTAAAAGGATGCTCTGAAACTTTTATATTGAAAACAAATGTGTTTATATGTGAATGTTTGTGGCATTTGTGCTGAAAGGGAAGAAAAAGGAGGAAAACATAGGGGAGTCCTTAATCCTGGAAGAAGGTGTGCGTGGCAAGCTGTTTAAACAATGGATTTATGTAATACAAATACACATAAATTAAGGCGTTTCAGTCAAAAAGAACATTTCACATATTTACCTAATTATTCCACCTATCCAAACTTGTCATTATTGATATTTTCATCGTCATTCTGTCACAACTTCCATCACTTTGCTATTCATATCTGTGGGGTTTCTCCTCACAAATGTTTACAATTTAGCTCCAAATATTAATGATCCATGTTGAGGATGCCTGCAGCTGAATTATGACTACTGTTAATTCACTTTTTTCCAGTTTAATTTTGACTAACAATAATTCTGGTTCAAAATATCTGGATTTACCCACAATTTAAGAAACCTACATTGTGCTTTTTACATATCATAAATTAGGTTTAAACTCTTCCCAGTGATGCTGTATATCATATCTTGAATTAGTTTTGAAAAGGTGAGCATAAGGCCAACAGAATGAAGTGAGACATTAAATAAAGGTTCTGACTAATCACAGGATAATTCTAGTCAAAATGTTGTTGTTAATATGTGTCATTTTAATTCCTGGTAGTCAAATGTAGCTATTAAAGGTTAAAGTGGTTTTCCATAGGTGAGGAGGACTGTATAGCTATAGTGAACTTTGCAAAATACAGCTAACTTCAGATGAAGCAAGCTGATTATTGGGAAGTTCCCTCTGGCAACACGAATGACATCTTCGGTCACCAATATCAGCCAGAAAAATCTGTCAAAGTATTTAAGAGAACGTGGGAAGCAGAGGGAAGCAGACAAGATTAACAGTAGAACTGCTAAGCATCAGTATGTCTGAGACAGCCTGAGCTAGAATACTAATGAGTGCTCAATAACTTTGTATTTTTGATGAAAGTTTAGTTTATCTGCCTCATTTTTTTAAGGCCAAAACAATACCCTCTCTAAATGCATCTGTTTTTCCCTACCCTTTACTCTGTGCTAAGGACAGGCCTTTTCCACTGCGCTCCTTGCTCAGTTTAAAAGCTCTCATCATATATAATTATCAGGGCGTGAAATCCAAACTAAAGAGGAATGTCCCATGGGAGAGGGCACGGCTCGGTTAATAGGTTTCTCCTTCCAACAAGATTAAAATTATCAATTTGCCTGGTGTCATACTAATGAATCCTCTTCCTCCCATGATAAACCAATGTAGGGTCTGCTGCCTCGTTGAGACAATCAAAGTGTGGGGAATCAGAATCACTGTGTCTTCTGAAACAGACACATGAATTAAGACGGTCCACTAAAGCTCTGACTGAAGCCAGCAGTGAAGATGTTGGAAGATTTAAGATTGTGAGTTCAACACATAATATATTATATTTTTATTTAAAATATCATTAGACTTTGGGTAATATCTCTAAATCTTAGATGTACTCAGCATGCATCAACTATAAG